>PVKZ01000509.1:0-112500 GCA_004027375.1 Macroglossus sobrinus
AAAAGAAAAGAAAAGAAAAGAAAAGAAAAGAAAAGAAAAAAGAAAAGAAAGAAAAGAAATTGAACTTTAGTGATTAAAATCCTGGACCTAATAACCAATTTACAGGTAATTCAAAGGACAAAGGAACAGGTCACATAACAGCACCATAGGAAAACAATCAGCAAAACCCATACTCTTACTCTAAGGAACTATCAGAGAAACAAACTGGTTTCTTTAACAAATCACAAGGTGAAAAAGAAAAAAGACGGAGGAGAGATCTATGTATTAAAAGAGACTTAAGAGACATATCTACCAATTGCAATGAGAAGACCTTATTTGAATCCTAATTCAAACAAACTAACTTTAAAAAAAGAGAGAGATGATTAGAAATTTGATTATTAGCATACATTTAATCAATCTCCAAGACTCAAGCATATTTTCCTATGTCTAAAGTTTATAGAACCAAAAATACCTCAGAGGCTCTTCTGCAGTCTAGATCCTGCATTTGTTGGATTTAATTTTCCTATTTCCCCCAAATGTTCCTATTCTCAATTTCAATCAAGTATCTCTGAAATTTATTTTTTAAATTGCCATTCAAACAAATAAATATGAAGCAAGCACTGCCTTTTGGAAAGTGAAATTCAGTTTTCTCAATAATTTATATATAACTATTACTTATAAGTTATAATGATATTGTTATCAGCTAATATTTTAACCTCTAGTTCCTAGTTTTCCCTATTTTATGAAGCATGTAGGAATCAGCTTGAATTTTTTTGGATGAGAGGGTTAATATGCAAAGAGAAACTGCAAAGAGAAACTGTCATCATGAATTTATTTCAAAATTCTTGCCTGCCATTATCCAATTGCCTCTTTGGCATCACCAGATATTCTTAATAAACCCTGTATATCAGAAGACTTTATACAACATAATTGATATTGAATTTTACAACCTATAGGGCAGCTTTTTATTTTCTGCTGCAATTTTTAATTCTCTAGATCTCTTTTCCTATTATTCTTTTTTTTTATACTCAAGCATTCTCCTGAAAAATACCTAATGAAACATTTTATACTGCTCCTCCATCATCCACTATATTAATCAAGATATTAAACATGGAGAGAGCAATCCCACTCAAACCCCATTTGCAGCTTCACATATTGTTGTTGCCATGACCTCTTTATCTACAGACCCTCAACCAGATTTCATTTAACAGTTCCATTCTGTTATTGCACATGTTTAAGTCTAATCTGAATTATTTAAAATTGCATGAGGGATTGGCAAATGATTTGATAATGTTCAAATATAACTGCCATCCCATAAAGAAATGATTTCATAATTCTATCAAAACTGCAATTGGTTTTGTCAGAAGCAATTTGTTTTATAGAAACTATTGCTTACTCCAAATTATAATTCTCTTAGCCTTTAAATATTTGCATTTTCTTTTAATGTTTTTGACATTACGTGATGGTACTGAGGTTAAATTAAACAAGATTTATTGCTGTCTTTCATACTTAAATATGATAGTACACTACTCTATGTATAAGGACAGCTGAAAAGTGCTATGCAGGGGCCATCTGAATGTTACACACAAAGGATATTTATTAAATATTTATTAAATATCCTCTGTGTGTTTGGTTTTGCTCTAGAGGCTGCATGGAATTTATGCTGGACTTGAGTCGCTCAACCTAATCTGCCTGCTACTGCCTATTCCTAGTGATAATCTACTAGGCTCCATTACCCACAATGGTCTTTTTCCTGAGCCACTTATTTTGAGTTATTTCATTTCTGGGATATCTTGTTGTCAGTCATTACTGCTGTTGTTATCATTTCATTGTCATTTAATCACCATCATCAGGCAACATTTCCTGAACTTTTATATGTGCTAGATTGGCACATACCACAGAGAAAGCTTGTTTTGTGCTCTTGAAAGATGAAATGGCTATATAGATTTCTCTTATCACTAACCTTGTTTTACCAATAACTACCATTTATTATTATCTTCTGAATGCCAAGTTAAGAAATTTATAAAATTTATTTTATTAAGCCCTCAGTGTAGGAACTTTTATCTACATTTAACAAATGATAAATTGAAATTCAGTAAGGGTAGATAAATTGCTCAAGGTCATACAGAACTGCATTGATTTAGCCACCCTTTAATTTTTAAGGGTGTAGTATATGTAGGGATAGTGGGACTTCTGACCATAAGAAGACAGAAGAAGGGAAAAGGAGCCCAGGTCACTCACATAGAGTATGAAGTAGATTGGAGGCTGGGAGAGGGGTGGTGGAAGGACGGAGAGAAAGCAAAGTCTCCTGAGTGGACTGATGGAAAGAACAAGGAGGGATACAGGAAAGACTAACTTTGTTATAGTGTCTTCATTTTATTAATATAAAATATCCTCCTTGGTTTTAATACTTTTCACCTTGAATTCTAATTCATCTTATTTTATGCAACAGTTATATTGAATGAGCTGAGATTAATAGTGTTATAAATTAATTTATCAATATATTATAAAACACATTTATTCTTTCCCACCACTCCTTATTAAACTTGCTCCAGCAAACAATCTATTTCCTTTCCTTGGATGAAATCCTGGACAGGTCCCATAGTTCTTTGGATCACTCTTAGATGATACATAAATTGTCTTTTTGTTTTGACATACAGAGGGTCAATTCAATGTGATAATGAGAACTCTAAACTCCATTTTACCTAGTTTATCTCTTATGTAGGATTGGGTCTGCTCAAGTCATGGAAATCTACATCAGGGCAGAGGGATGTGGTCAACTTCTCTGTCCTTTGCTCACCTTCTTCCTCCAGGACTGGGCCATGGGGTTAAAGACGAAGTATTATCTACCGGTACTATTGTGATTAGCATTTTCCAAGCTGACTCTTTTGAGAAGCAGTTTTGCAGGTTTCTCAGAGATTTCTCCAGCAGGAGCATTCCTCCGCTGATCCCTTGATACCAGTGGGCTGCTTTCCATTCCTTCCTCAGCCGTGGCCACCCAGGGATTACCATTGAATTGGCTACCATCATCCATCTCCGCAGTCCTTTGAGGCAGATTCCTCTTCTCAACTTCAGGCCAGTTTTCCCGTCCCATCCCCACAACGTGTGGTTCATTTTTGGTCCACAGGACACATGCACATTGCCCCAGCTATCATGCCACCACCAACAACCAAGTCTTATATGGGGAGTCTGATATCCCACTTTAGATTTTTTTTTTTTTTTTTAGCATTGGGCCCTCAACCAAAACTGAGGCACAGAAGCCACTTCAACATCTTATATTTGTACTGCTACTCCTGCCTTTTTGTTGTTGTTGTTGTTAGTATTTGCTGCTATAACTTTTCCCATCCTTTTATTTTCAACTTCCCAGTGTCTTTTTGTTTAAATGTGTTTATTATAGACTATC
This sequence comes from Macroglossus sobrinus, assembly GCA_004027375.1. Classification (NCBI taxonomy): domain Eukaryota; kingdom Metazoa; phylum Chordata; class Mammalia; order Chiroptera; family Pteropodidae; genus Macroglossus; species Macroglossus sobrinus. The sequence goes on from PVKZ01000509.1 coordinate 3,383, forward strand.
AGTTGATTTTTTAACCTAATACATAAATCTCTGTATCTTAATTAGGTACATTTAACTCATTCATTGTGATATTAAATTTATTTCATCTTGTCTTTTTCTATTCTCCATGTTCTCTGGTTGTTCTATTTTCTTTTTTGACTTTAAATAAATTGCATTTTCTTCATTCATTTTTTTTCTCAAATGGTTTGAAAATTGCATAGTTTATCTCTCTTTTAATGATTTCCCTTATTAACATACATATTAATTTTTTTCTAACAATGTCTAGCATTTTTTCTAACAATGTCTAATCAGAATCTACATCTTCTAAACAATATAACAAGAGTTTACTGCCCTCTGCACTCAACCAACTATCCCTCCCATCACCCATGTTGATTTAAATCTCCTTGAATTTTAATTACAGATTATTTTTTACAAACTATGACAGTTTCCAGGTTATCAGGCCAATTTTATAATGTCATTTCCTAAACAGACTTTTGAGTGAATAACAGTTATCCTCTGGACTCCATATACTTTCTTCATTTTCTTTGCTTTGAAGAATTCCTAAGAGCAAATTAGGATAGTTATCAGGAGAGGCAGAGAGCAGAGTGACCTTGCTCTCCACCATACCATTGGAAGGAGCATTTTTTACCTTCCCTTGTTTCCTGACCTGCTCTCATCTGAACATGGTCTTCACCATTCTCTATTTAAGCTCCTACACCTCTATCCAGTTCTTATTCTTTATTTTAATTCATAGCATTAAAAAAAAAGCACACAATGATTTCAGCATAGAATCCATGAAGGTAGGGGGTTTTCCTGTTTCACTGCAGCCCATGAAGCAATTCTCACCCCAACCAATTTCTTGAGATATGGGCCTCAGTCACTGTCCCCAGACAAAGCAGAAAATCACTTGGTGTGTTGTACTCTAAGGCTTTGGATTTTTTGAGATCTTGCTTGTCTTGGTTCACATGATCAGACAGAGCAGTAGGGTCAATATCCATATGGTCTACTGCCTTTACTTCTTGGCTGGCTAATAATTAATTCTCCAGGCTATGTAAGGAGATGACGACGCTTCAGGCTCCCCAACCTCAGGCTCTGGCACCCTCTAGCGGCCATTGACAGGTTACAATGTCAGCACTGAGTTCTAGATTCTTGCCACCCTGTTCTTCAAAGGCATCACTCAGAGTGGCAGCAATCCAACTATAGGGGCAAGAATAGGAGTTAAAAAGGAAAAGTAAACAGAATTTCTTACCATCGCCTCCAAAATTTCCCTCCCTTCTGCTACCACTCCTCCTGAAGAAATTCACAGACAGCTTGGAGATCCTCCAAACTTCCTTTTAGAAGAGCTTATCTGTGGTTTTCAGGCAAGGAATAGCGGTTTGTCTTCTGTTTCTCAAAACTGAGGGGGTATGTGAAGCTCAGCAGTGCCTCTATTTGATAATAGACATCCAGGAAACCCCTCTGGCTTCTTAGCAGCATTAAGCTGCAGGTTCAGCATCTCTGCTGAGTGATATGACACTGACACTATATGCAGACTTTGCCAGGAATCTGTTAGTGAACTAACTCTACCCACAGGAAAGATAACTCGCCTAAAAATTAAAAGGGAACATTTCAGTCATAAGGTTTTAGTTCCTAGAAGGGAGACTGAATGCCAGGAGTTTGTACTTACCTTCTATACAAAGGACCCACTCTGACCCTTTCCTAGTGATCCAGCCACATGCAGTAGTTTTCCACCATCTCATGGCAGTGTAGTTAGTAGGAAGAGGGTCTTCTTCTTAGGTAATTAGAGACTTAGAAATGTTGGGCAGGTCTGTACCTCATGTGATACGAGGCTACACTACTATAGGTGAATACTAACAATGGGTGACAAAGGTTGTTGTTGTGGATAAAGAGGCGCTGTTCTTGTCACCCTGTGATCTTTGGCCTTGCTTGACTAACAGTCCATGATTAGTGACTTCCTAGGACAGGAGTTGGCAAAGTATGGCCCATGAATTGAATCCAGCCTGTTTGCATACAGCCCACAAGCAAAGAATGTCTTCTACATTTTTAAATGGTTAAGAAAAAAATCAAAAGAAGAATAACATATCATGACACAGAAAAATTATGTTAAATTAAAACTTCCATGTCCACAAATAAAGTTTTCTTGGAACACAACCACACTCATTCATTTATATATTGCTTATGGCTACTTTCATGTCACAGTGGCAGAATTAAATAGAATAGATGCAATAAATACCATAAGGCTCACAAAGCTGAAAATATTTACTATCTGGCCCTTTACAGAAAGAGTTTGCTAGGTTCTCTCCTAGAAGATCCATGTCTTTTAGTTCATCACAGCGTTCAGGAACCCAATTGGATGGGTAAAGAATGTGTACTAGAATCTTGCAGGGAATGATGGTGAATTCACATTGTGAAAGTCCTAACTAAAGATTTTGATTTAATCCATTAGGTCACAGAGATCCTTTAACATTGGTGCTGGGATCAAAGCAGTGTATTCTGGAGATTTAACATGGCATCAGTGAGTAGGAAGAATGAAATGAAAGGAGGATTCTGAGATAGGGAGACCAGTGGTGAAGAATAACAATTGAAGGCTTGAAGTAAGGAGCATTCAAAAGAGGAAGAAGTGGTTACTGGTGGCAGGCTGAGGACAGTGACATAGGGCAGCAGTTAGGCTGAGATCAAAGAAGTAGGGACAAAAAGGGCAATGTCATCAGTAGGATGTAGTCATGAGATACCAAGAGCCTGTGTCCGCAGGACATAGGAACATTTCTGAGGGTAATCAGGTTTTGCCAACTGGCATCCTTTTTATCCAGATGATCCTGCAGGTAGATTTACTTTTGCTTTCCACTAGTGTCTGTAAAATACAACTGAGTACCTAACAGATTATGGACATGGAACAAAGAGATGGATGGACACGGGAGGTAAGCAGTTTGAGATTAATGAGCATGATTCTAAATTCCTGGGTATACATGGCTGGGGAATAATAAGTCTTTTCCTAATCTCTTAAAAAAATAACGCTTCTGCCCAGACACCTCTGGGCTCCTTGCCATACATTTCCCTTAGGTTTGAAATTAACTGGTATGATCCGAGTTATTAAGGAAAGGAAATTGTCATAATTTCCAAAGAAAGAAAGGTTACATAATTGTTCCTAAAAAATATATCAGAAGATAAGCTATTAATTCAGCCCTGAAAAGTTCTGTAACAAATTTGCTTAATGTAGGAAAGAAAAAAACCATGAAATTGATATTTTTTAAAAGAAAGCATATTGCAAAATGAAAATAACTTTATCATATTACTTGAACTTGACAAATAGTATTATTTACACTACTCAGAACTCATCTTCATTTTGTAACTGTATTAGCAATTATAAGGCTCAAATTAAACTTTGAGTTTAAGACTTTGCCAAAGTGAACTATAGTGGAAAGAATGGTTGATTTTTATCTTTTACATTTTCATTCTAGTGTGGATAAATATTTCTAAAAGAATGGTTTAATAGTATTATGTATCTTTGTACATAGATAAGATTTTTAAAATGACAATTCATTCATGTAAAATAATGGCACAGCACAAATTTGAGGGTAAGCCCTAAAATTTTTGTATATGTTTAATTTTCTCTTATCATTCTCACGTTTTTTACACTTAGTTCATCAACTTCCTACTACAGAACTTATTCTCTCAAAATATTTTTTTTAAATAATGTTATATCTAAGAGTCTATAAAATGGGAAGATCTTCTGAGATTTTTAACCACAAAAAGCCAACAATGCCCACAGTTTATCTGATGCAATATCAGAAGCAGTAATTAGGATCAGAATACAACTTTCAGAACGCCTAAACTATAAAGACATGCAAGACTCTAAATGACTTTGAAATCATTATTTCAGAAGTAATTTTTCTGAAAAACAAACACTTTAGATGTGTGTACAGAAATACCACACTGAAAGAGGTAAAGAGGAAGAAAAATTTTTAAATAGGAGAGATATATAAATAAAAGACAAAAACAGAGCAAATAATGTTCCCTCTGTCCTGGCCTCTTCCAGCACTGAATAACACACATTCATTCTCCTTCCTCACAAAAGGCTGTCAATGAAGCTCCCGGTTTCAGGCTCCAGCTGGTTATTGCTTAAAACATGATTTTTTTTCCCAGAAAAGCAGTCAGATAGGGTAAGTAAATAAGAAGTGCCAAGATAATCTATGGGAATCTGGAAGTCTTTAGGAGAAATTTTACCCAGGCTATTATTTCAGAACAATATAACACACCTAAATAGAACAAATTCATATAACACAAGAGTTAAGTGCTTGTAGTTTGGGATCAAAGGATTTTATTCTGAATTCTGCCACTTCCTAGTTTACTTGAATGAGTGAATTAACCTCTCTAAGCCTCAGACTCAGTCTATAATACAGGAATAATATTATAATGTATTAAAATGTCATATAAATATGTAATATATATGAATACCTGTCTTATAGAATTGTTTAAGGGAATAACTGAAGTAAAGCAATAATATTTATCAACACGTTTTACACACAATAAGTACACAACGAATATAAATTAATATTAGCATCAGTTTTCTTACAACCTCGTCTTTAAAAGGTAATTATGAAGCAACTTTTTACTTTTGCATGATAAGTGTTTTGTCTCTAATTTTCATAATAGGCACTACAATTTATTAAGTGTCTACAATATGTAAGATATCTTAAATACTGTATCTCATTTAATCCTCAAAGGACTCGACCGAATACATATTATCATTCTCACTTTATAAGTATAGGATCCTGAACTAGAAAAATTAAATAAGTCTCCTGGAGTTACACAAATTGTAACTATTAAACCTGGAATTAAATCCAGATATGTCTGATTTTATAGCCCATGTTCTTGGACAGAGAAGGCAAATAGCTTTTAATTATTATTTCAAATTAAGAATGCAAATGAGCTATCAAAGACTACCAGGTTATGTCAAAAGAACTTAGGATCCCACTTGAGGGGGCTCTTACTGGCCATAGAGAGATAACATAAGCATCAGGGACAGTGATGACTATCATAAATTGAAACACATAAAATATTAAAAATCATGAGTTCATTTTAATTCTTTTATTTTAAAAAAGTTTATTTGACATATTTGGAGGTTGCTAGCGTGCCACCTCCTTATTCTGGAAACTGGGGAATAAAGGGAAAGAATCAAGCATCTGTCTTGCTTTTCTAATAAAAACTATCTGAGTTAGATAAGCAAATATTTGGAGGAAGGCATTCCAGGCAGTGTAAAGAACCTGAAATGCCATGTGCTGCCATATTCAGGAAACAGTACAGAGGCCATGTGGACGAAACCTACTAAGAAAATGAGAAAGTACTGTGAGATGCAGTCAGAAGAGTAAGCGGGTAAGAGTTCGTGTCTAGAGTTTTCCAGGCCATTGTAAGGGCTCTGGTTTTTACTTTGAGAGGAACAGGGAGCCATTGTGGGATTTTAAACAAAGAAGTGACACAGTCTGACTTTTTGTTTAATAGGGTCACTCTGATGGCTATATTGAGACTTAACTGAAGGGAAAACAAGAGTAAAATCAGGGAGACCAATCAAGAGGTTACTATAATAATCCTATGTGAGATGATGGTGTCTTGAAACAAGGTGGTAGCAGGGAGGAAAATGAGAAATGGTTGAATTCTAGATTTATCTTAAAGGTAGACCTGACAGGAGTTGCTGATGGACTAGATGTCGGGAATGTGAGAAAGAGGAAAGACAAGGATGACTCTAGGGCTTCAGTTGTGAATAAATGGAAATCTGGTGTGCTTTCATCTGAGATGGAGAAGACCACAAGAGGAACAGGTTTGGGCAGAAGGATGTGTGGATTTACAGGGTATGGAGTTCAGGGGAGATGTTTGGTTTGGAGATACACAGTTGAGAAATTACTTTTTAAAAAGGAGTTTCAGCTGTGTCAAATCCTGCTGATAGGTTAAGAAAGCTGAGGACTAATAATTGACCACTGGATTAACAATTGGAGGCCACTGATGATGCTGATAAGAACAGCACGGTGAAGGCAAAAGTCTGATTAAAGAGAGGGAATGGGAAGAGAGAAACTGGTGACAGTCAAAGCATTCCTTCTGTAATTTGTGGAAAAGAGAAGGAAAGAAATGGAACAGTACTGAGGGGGAAGTAAGATTCAGAGAGGGTTTGTTTGGTTGGTTCATTGGTTTGGTTTAGTTTGGTTTTTGTTTATAAGATTGAAGAAATAATAGCATGTTTGTTACTTTCATGCAGAAGATGTAGTAGGAAGGGAAAAATGATCAGTGCAGGAGAAAGAAAGAGGAAAGTTGCTAAAGTGATGTCACTGAGCAGGTAACACTGGATGGGAAAGACTGGCTTTGCCAGAAGCACGGACTGTTCAGCCGCAGTACCTGGAAAGAAGGGAATGAATGTATCGGGCACAGATGCAGGTAAGAGACTCAATGCGGTGCCAATTGCTAAGTGGTCTCATTGCAAAAAAGGAAGACGCTAAAGGCTTACAGATGCCTTCCAGAACTTAAAGTAACTGCAAATGTCCAAAAACTGTATTGCTGTTCTCAAAAGCAGTTCTGTCCTAGAGCCGGAAATCTACTCTCATCTTTAGGTTCACTTTGGCCCTGGAGTCCACAGGATCAAGGATACATGGCCATCTGAAGTCTGTGCCCACTGCACCCTCCCACCCCACACCACCCTCCAGGTACTTGAGACTCCAGAACTCTCTTCACCTAAAGAAGCTATCTTCCATGGTCTACGTCTGCCTCTTTCCCTTGTCTGTCCTGCTGAGAGCAGAGCTGACTTCTCCCACTTCTACCTCTCTTCTTCAGGTTGTGTACTCTGCGGTGGCCCCTGAGTGGCTACTGGGCAGTGAGGAGGAAAAGAGCTTAGACAAGTGAGCTAAAGTGTCCATACACTTATGTGTCACCCCCTTAAGTTACAAAGTAGAGCCAAGGAGGCTTCATTTGTGCATGTTGCACAGGGATGGGTCTGTTGAAAAGAATAGCTGGTTACTCCTGATTAAGAAACCAATAAAATCTAGCTGTTTCAATGGTTCATGAGAACAAAGGGTGCTAATCTGTAGAGACACAATTCTACAACAAAGAATCACAGGGAAGTAGAAGGAGAGACCATGATATTTCTAATACCTGTCTGAACCAGCTTGTGTTCTCCACTGGAATGCAGTAGGACGAAGGAGGAAGGCCCTAGGAGCCTTTGCTATGAGGCCCATCGATCTCTGGAGAGCCAGAAACAGGTGAAATGGGCCCCAGGGAAAAGGAAAAATCAGATATAGAGAGTGAGTACTAGCAAAAACAACCCTAGGAATAGGGTTGCCAGATAAAGTACAGCATGTAATAGTCATGATAGTTTTATACTAAGACAGTATTCCTTATTTATCTAAAATTCAAATTTAACTGGGCATCCTGTACTTTTATTTGCTATATTTGGCAGCCTTCAGAGAGGCAACACGTCTGCTCTGATTCATTCTTCTGCATCTAATCCTACTCCACTTCCACCATCTCTCCTATAGTATTCATCAAATATGAGTAATAGTCAGAAAGGCAGGCAGAAAGAAGTAAAGGAGGGAAAGAGAGAAGAAAGAGGGAAGAAAAGGAAAACCAAGGGAAGAAAGAAGAGTGAGAAAGAAATATTTAAAAAAAGAAAGTAAGCATCTAAAAAATAAAAGTGGAAACAAATAAACAGGAAACAGATAAAAATAAGTTAAAGAAATAGTTTCAAAGAAAGTACAAGCATAACCTTTCACTAAAAAGAGCTGAAAAAAAAAGTAAAATAATTCAAAGCGCTTATCCAGCAACAGAAGACAACAAAAAGTGGGCTAGGAAAGCTTAGGAAAGAAATGAAAGAAAAATAAAAATGTCACAGAGACAGAAAGCCACACTAGAAGCAATGAAAATAGAATTAACACAACTTAAATACAGTTCTGGTGGATAGTATGAATAAAAAATAAAATAGAAAAAACTACATTTTATGAATGATAGAAAAGAAAGCAAAACAAATGGAAAATTTAAAAAATCTAATAACAATAACAGTAATAATTATAATAATAGCTACTAATTTGAGCACCTACTATGTGCCATTCACTGTTTTGAGTTCTGAGGATAATCTCATTTAATCCTTATAACAATCCTACTAGGTACTATTATTCTTCTCATTTTACAGATCAGAAAATTGAAGCAGAGAAAAGTAACTTCCTTAAAGTCACACGGTTTTTGGCGGAGCCAGGATTTAAAAGCAGTATGATTTGATGATCTTAAACACTCAAAGCATTTCTAAAGTCAGGAAAGTCTTAAAACTGCAAGTAAAGCAAGCAGATCTTATCCCAGGAAAATGTGATTTGGGATTAGTAACACTAGTTCATCTCTTGGTATAGGAGCTAAAATTTAAGGATAAAGAACGATGGAAACATCCAAGTGGGAAAAGCAGATCACAGACAATGGAAGAAATCAGATTAGCTTCTAACTTCACCATAACAAAATTTAATGGTAGATGCTAGTCTGCAGTGCCTATAAGGATCTGAAACACAGGAGGTGGAACATGAAAAGCTTATGAAAGTGTAAAGGTAATGAGAAATATATTAAGGATGTAAGATTTGAAGAAATTCAGTACCAGTTAGCTTGTATCATTTCCCTGCTTTACACCATTCAAGACTGGGTTAAAGTTTAAACTCTATGGTCAGCTTTTAAAAATTCTTTTTCAGTCTCTCTTCTACCAGGCTTTTCTTTTCTTTTCTCTTTTCTTTTCTTCTTTCTTTTTTTCTTTCTTTCTTTTCTATTTTCTTTCTTTCTTTCTTTCTTTCTTTCTTTCTTTCTTTCTTTCTTTCTTTCTTTCTTTCTTTCTTTCTTACTTACTTCTTTTTTTATGGTGACGTTGGTTAACGTAATCCAGTAAATTTCAACAGTAAGGCATATCTATACTGCATTGTGTGTTCACCGCCCACAGTTAGATTTCTTTCTGTCACGATATATTTCACCCCTTTTACTCCATCTACCCCGCCCCACCCTCTGGTAACCACTAGTCTACCAGACTTTTCAGTCACTTGTTTCAGAGCTGTTGCTCTATTGAATGTCATGTTCAGTTCTAAACCTTCCTTCATTGTTTTTAATTCAACAATACTTACCAAACACTTCTAATGTTGCTGGCCTTGTGCTAGGCACTTATAACCTAGTGGGGAAGTCAGATTACACATGTAATTATAAGTAAGATGCAAGTCACAAATGGAGAAGTACAGTGTGGTGTCTAGGACACCAGGGAATGCCTTCATGTCTCCTTAGGCTTCTCTAAACAGTGATCATTTCTGAGACTTTCCTTATTTTTAATGACCTTCACAGTTTTGAGTAGTACTAGTCAGGTATTTTGCAGAATGTCCTTAAATTGGGGTTTGTATGATGTTTTCCTCATGATTGGACTAGGACTTATGCATTTTGGAGAGAATGGCCACAGCGATAAAGTACCATATCATACCAAGAGTACATAACTATCGATATGACTTAATCACTGTTGGTGTTGACTTGGATAACCTTGCTAAGGTAGTGTTTGTCAGGTTTCTCCACTGTAAAGTTGCTCTTTTTTCCTCCTTTCCATACTGCATTCTTTGGAAGAAAGTTACTATGCACAGTTCACATGTAAAGTTGAGAGATACTCTTCACCTCCTTGACAGCAAAGTATCTACGTACATAATTTGGAATGTTCCTGCAGAGGAGATTTGTATATTCTCTCCTATTTACTTTTTTTATTCAATCATTTCTTATACAGTATGGACTCATGGATATTTATTTTATACTTTAGGTTATAATCCGATGCTACATTATTTGTTTCATTGCTAAAACTGTTCCAGTTTTAGCCATTGGAAGCCCATTCAGCTGGCTTCTGTATCCTTTCATGTACCCACATTAGTGTGGTTCTTTCTTTGAATACCTCCTTACCTTCCAGAACTATGAAATGTTTCAGGATCATATTGTGTGTTCTACGTCCCAGCTAGAGTCAGCCATCTTCACAAGGAGCTCTGGTTCCTTTTACTAGTGAATAGTACTAGAAATCAAGATCTGGGTGTTGGGTGTGCTCATTGCTACCAGGGTGTCATTGCTTCTAGGTCCTCTAAGCTGACAGAGAAAGGGAATACATGTCTGTATACTGACCCACATAAACACACATACCTATGAATATTTCTTTATGTATCCATCTGTAAGATAGATAGATATATTAAGCTAAATCCACATTCATACTGATATCTCTAATTCTAATTCTTGACAACACATGGATCATTCCAGCATTCACCTCCCACTCCAACAGTCAGAAATGTGGCTCCCACCATCTGCCATTCACTTACCTAATTCCAGTACATTTTCAGTGATTTCAGAACTGTGAATTCAAACTTCCCTGAGAAACAGAGTATAGTGCTTTACCAACCAGAGTACAGTGTTTATGTACAGTCCCTTTTGCCTTCAGTTTTAGTTCCCATTCATTTCCAAATTTAGTTAGGTCGGTACCTGCCTTCATCCCAACTACCTGAAATATAGGTATATTCTTTTTCTCACAGTCTCCATTCCATCCTGGGATGCCCCAACATCCTAAATAATTTTTTTAATTTGCTACATTAAGGTCCATTCTTTGTGTTGTAAAATTCTGTGAGCTTTAACAAATACATAATGTTATGTGCTCATCATTATAGTGCCAAACAGAATATTTACCACTGTAAAAAAAAATTCCCTGTATTTCACCTACTAATGTTCTCTCTTCCAAAAGCCTTTGGCAACAACTAACCTGTTTACCACCTCTATAGGTTTGCCTTTTCCAGAAGGTTATAAAATGGAATCATGCACATGTAGCCTTTTCAGACTAGTTTCTTTTTCTTAGCAATATGCAGTTAAGATTCATTGATGTTTTTGCATGGTTGATAGCTCATTCCTTTTTATGGTCAAATAGTATTTCATTATATGGATGTACCCTGGTTTGTCCTATCTATTGAAGGAGATAGTACTTGCTCTCAGTTTTGGCCATTACAAATAAATCTGTTATAAATATTTGCATGCAGGTTTTTGTGTGAATATAATTTTTCAAATAGGTTTGGTATATACTTGGGAGCATGACTGCTGAATCATATGATAAAACTATGTTTAGCTTAGTAAACTTTAATCTTTATTATTTCCTTATTCTGCTTGCTTTGGGCTTAGTTTGCTCTTCTTAGTCTAGTTGCTTAAGGTAGAAGGTTAGGTAACTGATTTGAGGTCTTTCATTTTCAAATATAGTTGTTTAATTTCTCTCTTAGCACTGCTTTTGCTGCACCCTACAAATTTGAGTATGTTGTTTTTTCTTTTTTCCAGCTTTATTGAGATATAATTGATATATAACATTTTGTAAGTTCAAGGTAAACAATGTGTTGACTCAATACATTTATATATTGTAAAACTATTGCCACCACAGCATTAGTGAACAACTCCATCATGCCATATATTCACCATTTATTCTTTACATGGTGAGAACATTTAGGATCTACTCTCTTAGAAACTTTCAAGTATATAATACAGTATAATTAACAATAATCATCATGCTGTACATTAGATCCCAGAACTTATTCATCTTACAACTGTAAGTTTGTACCCTTTGATCAATATCTCTTCATTTCCTCCATCCCCGGTAACTGTTGTATTTTCATTTTAATTTGTTGCAAGGCATTTTCTAATTTTTCTTGTGGTCCTCTTGGACGGCTAGGGCTACCATGACAAAATACCACAGAGTGGATAGCTTAAACAACAGAAATTTATTCTTCTCCCAGTTCTAAAGTCTGGAAATCCAAGGTCAAAGTCAGGCAGAGTTGGTTTTGGGCCTCTCTCCTGGGCTTACAGACAGCACCTTTTTACTATGTCCTTAAATGGCCTTTTCTCTGTGCATGCATGCTCTGAGACAGATCTCTGACACCTCTATCAGATTAGGGCCCCATTCTTATAACCTTGTTTATCCTTTCACTAAAATGAAGCTTTTTCCCCCCTCCCCCAAGCAGTTGCTCTGTTTGTTGTAAGCTTTTTGATAATTCCAGAAGCCTCTCATAAAATTTATTCTGATAGTTTTGCTAGCTTATTCATTGCTCTTATGAAGGGACAGACTTTTGGAGTTCTCTTTTCTGCCATTTCACTGATCTCTCTTTTGCCCATTTTTAAATAGGTTTGCTTGTTTTCTTACTATTGAGTTTTAAGACTTCTTTGTATATTTTGGACACAAGTCCTTTATCTGACATGTGATTTGCAAATATTTCCTCCCATTGACTTGTCTTTTCATTTTTTTAAGTGTCATTTTCAGAGCAAAAGTTTTGAATTTTAGTAAAGTCCAACACCCATTTTTTTCTTTCGTGAATCATACTTCTGGTATTATATCTAATGCCTCATCACCAAAAGCAAAATCATGTAGATTTTCTCATATGTTGTCTTATATAAGTTGTTACAGTTTTTCATTTTATAGGTCTACGATCCACTTTGAGTTAATTTTTGTGAAGCATGTCTGTGTCTATGTTCATTGTTTTTTTGTATATAGATGTCCAATTATTTCAGCAATATTTATTGAAATGACTATTATTTCTCCATTGAATTACCTTTGTACCTTTTGTCAAAAATTATTTGACTATATTTGTGTCACTCTATTTCTGGGTTCTCTATTCTCTATGTGTCTATTATCTGCCAATACCATGATGCTCAATTACTATAGCTTCATAGTAAGGCTTGAAATAGGGTAGTGTGAGTCCTCCAATGTAATCTTCTCTTTCAGTTTTGTATTGGCTGTTCTATGTTCAAATCTGCATCTTTGACTTTAATTATATTTTTCAGACACAAGGTAACAGAACAACCGCCAAACATAGTAAACTTTAAAGTATGTAATATTAGGTAAATGTGTTTGAGAAAAAGGAATAAAGGTGTTTCCAGGGTCCCTTACTAGGAATTCATGAAAAGCAACAGGAAGATTTGTTGAAGAGACATAAGAAGGGCAGAAAAATTCTGAGTCATGTGGAAAATATAGAATTATTAATATTATCATTCTAGATCCCTAAGTTCCATGTATTATTATCAGTCAAAAGATTTAGTTAGGTCAGTGTTTGAATTCATGATTCTACTCACTGTCACCAAAACCACTTATAATACCTTGCTCATGAATTAGAGCTAATTTTACTAGAATTAATACAAAATCTTCCAAGTAAGCCTTTCCTTTAAAAATAGAATAACTGAAATCACTGGAATTTTGATCTAAAAGTAATGTCTATGACAAAAACCATGTAAGAGATAGTATATCATATTCCATGCTAGTTTTTCCAACAAAGACATTTTAAAATTAATTTGTTGCTAAGATGAACAAGTACCCTATACTTATTCCTGACATCTCTGGGAAAACTTGAATAAATCTGAGAGCCATTGTGACATAGATTCTTCTAAAAAACTGTAAAAGTTTTTTCAGCTTAAGGGGCAATTCAAGGCTGCCATAGAATTAATGTTCCTGCTTCCAAATTAGCAAAAGTACTCAGATTGATAAATTTTCAAAGAAGCAGGAAAGCCCAAAAAGTTTTATTTTTATCACCATTTAAAAAGAAACTTAATGCTCATTATTCCTTTGAGTAACATAAAATTTAGTGTTTTCTCTTTAGCACTAAATGTTTCAGAATCTTCAGGAAATGTTAAATGTTAGAACTAAAACAATATGATATTAAAATAATCAGTAGGGATCCCACTTGAAATAATTCGGTCTCTATTTAAGAGAAACCATTTATCCAATATCTTTCTTAGGAGACAATGTGGCAAAATAGCATTATATGGACAATCACTGAACATCTCATTTCCTGTTCCTCCAAAACACAGGAACTTTTTTATAGGTTCTATAATGAGAGAACTATTTCTGTTGGATGATAATAAACTTTCCTTTGTGTGTTTTAATTTGGAAGGAACAGTGTTAATGTTGGTGGTCTCTAAATTAGGATTGCATTTATTTTAAAATGTGTTTGGGAGTGAAGTCATTCTTTAATTTCTTTAAAAGAAATTAGAATAAGTCCTTTCTTTAATATAAAACTCATCTTGAAAGTGACATATGGTGTCTTAAGGATAATAAAAATTTGACACTATGTGTAGGCCAACATGAACTTTACTTTAGCCTCTTAGCAGCTGAGTATATGTCATTTCAGCGGAGGTTCTTTTACTTATTTGCTTCATTCATTGATTGATAACAATTTTAGGCTAAGAATAAAAAATCTATTGCTTGTTACTAATGATAACAGGGTAGAAAAGGCTTATGTGTCAGTGGATATTAATATAATGTGGCTAAATTTCACTTGGCACCACAAATTATGTTGCTTTTTTTTTTTTATTATTAAGGCCCAAATTTACCTCCTAGTTACTTCTTACCATCATGATTCCCTACATACTCCCTAAATATTCCTTGAATGTCTCACTTGTCTGAAACACCTACTATATTTGTTCTATTGGACCACAAAAAAGAAAATCTCTCCTACTTTTCCATCTAGCAAAGCAATTCTTTGCTAATGACTACTGCTGCTCTGTTGAGCACTAGTGGGAACTTAGCACCACATGCTGTTCCTCAACATTCCATCATCGCTCCTGCAGCTTCACCAGGTGTAGCAGTTTTCCAGAGACAATCACACTTAGCTCTCAAGGTGCCCGTACTGTACTGTTGTCCATAGCAGGAGTGGGTAAATGGCTCCTTCAGATTTCTAACTTACTCTATGAGTCTAATACCAAAGACATTTGGGACCCAGTGGGCTAAAGATTACAGTAAAACAGCTCTTTTGGTTTTCACTAAAAGCCATTTAATTTTCACCCTGGGACCCAAAAATGTGTCCAGGGCACTAAGTCCAAGGTAGATTGAGTAATAACCACTGAGCCCTATTCAGAATCCTATTCCACCAGCAGAAAATAGGCCAGATCTCAAACTGAGCATCTTCTATGCTCCATTAGAGAGAAGCATGAACAAATTGTTTTTCCTCACTAAATATACTGAGGGATAATATTTGAATTTTAAACTATTTTATTTTTTATTCAACAATTCTTTTTTACTCATTCAGTTGTTTTCATTAAAAATGACATCATGGTTCTTCTAGTTTCCAGTCCAATGTACAAAGACCTTAGAAGTCAACCACCCCACCCTGACAAGTAAAAAGTTGAACACACTGATAAGTCAAAAGCTCTTCTTCAATCTGTCAGAGAAGCGAGGTCACAGAGAAAACCACTGTTCCCCAAATTGCAGAGACACAAAGGCAAATACAAAGAATCACAACTCACTGGCACAGAAACACACAATGAGAACCAGGGCCAGAGTAGGAAAACCTGAACTGTCACTGATGAATTTCTGGAAGTTCAGTGTGTATAATTCTAATAAAAAACACCAAGGAGACCTCTTAGAGGAGGCCCCCATACTTTAGTGAGTTTGGAGAGCTCTACTAGGTTTTCATAGTTAATACTGGATTAAAATACCCTCATCCTTCCAGTAGGGAGAGAAGGAACCATTTTGAAATATTCCAGAGCATTTTATTCTTAAAAAGGACTACTCTCAAAAGAAACTATTTTAGTAGAGAATAAGCTATTGGAGTTTTATTACAGTCTAACTGACTTGAGGGAAAGGAAATACCTAACTTGCCCCACATGAGCCATTCTGTCCTACTTAAGGAGCGAGAAGCACTTGTGAAATCCAGAGGCGTAGGTTCATTAAAAGACTGAGACTTAATCAAAGGGCTAAAGATTACTACCCTTCTCCCCACAACTTTCCATCATGTTACTAAAGGCCTATTTAACAAAGTTACCTTAACCCAGAGTATCTTATTCCACTTTGGCTACTATAACAAAAATACTTTAGACTGGATGGCTTATAAACAACAGAAATTTGTTTCTCACAGTTCTGGATACTGAAAAAGCTCAAGATAAAGGTAGCAGCAGATGTGGTGTCTTGTGAGAGCCCTATTCCTAGTTCATAGACAGTCATTTTCTGACTGTTTCCTCATATGACAGAAAAGGCAAGGAAGCTCTCTGGGGTCTTTTTTTTTTTTTTATAAGGGCACTAGTCCCACTTGTAAGGGCTCCACCCTCATGATCCAACCACCTCCCAAAGGCCCTACCTCCAGATAACATCACATTGGGGATTAAGTTTCAACTTTTTTTGGGGGAGACTTTGAATTTTGGGAGATACAAATATTCAGTCTATAACACAATACATCATAAATGGTTATGAAGAAAAAAATAAAGAAAAAAAGACAAAAAACACATGTCGAAAAGACAGAGCAAGATCAGAACCAGACTCAGAGGAAGCAGGGATATTGCAATATCTGATCAGGAATTTAAAAAAACTATGATTAATATGCTAAGAGCTCTGATGCATAAAGTGAACAGCATGTAAGAACAAATGTAAGAATATCTGAACTTGAGAATATCTCAATAGAAACTTCCATAACTGAAAGACAAAAAAAAAACAAAAAACAAAAACAAAAAACAAAACAAAACAAAAAACTGGGATAGATAAAACCAGAACAGAATATCTAAGAATTGTAGATATTATATTATATTATATTATATTATATTATATTATATATTATATTATATTATATTATATTATATTATATTATATTATATATTATATTATATTATATTATATTATATTATATTATATATTATATTATAGATAATATATTGGTTTCTGCCCCAATTCCTGACACAGAGCTCCAAAAACAATTGTAATTGTTTACAGGATAAGACTATCAGGAGCATCTTTTTTCTAATACTTGGTCTTCGACCCCTAGTCACTGTCACAGTGCTCCTAAATCCCTTGGAATTCCTGGGTGATAGTAGTGCCTTTGTTCTAATGAGGTCACTTTTGGTGGGCTACTGGATAGTTTCAGGATGAGAGCTGGTCAGATAAAATATGAAGCCATAACTGGAAGCCTGTAACTCCCTACTCTAACCCACCCAACCCATTCTTCTGTGGGACTGGAGAGGGACTGGAGACTGAGTTAATGACTGATCATGCCTACATGATGAAGCTTCCATAAAAATCCCAAAGTACAAGGTTCAGAGAGCTTTCAGGTGAACATATCCATGTGCCAGAAAGGTGGTATACCCAGCTCCATGAAGACAGAATTTCCTGCACTCAGGACTCTTCAAGACCTCATCCAGTGTATCTCTTTATCTAGCTGTTCATTCGTATCCTTTCTCATATCTTTATTATACAACAAACACATAAGTAAGAGTTTCCTTGAATTTGGTGAACTGTTCTAGTAAATAATAAAATCTGAGGAGGGAGGTCTTGGGAATCTCCAGTTTAGAGTTGGTTGGTCAGAAGAAAAGGTGACAACCTGAGACTTAATAATATCTGAGATGAGGAGAGTAATCCTCTGGGACCAAGCCCTTAACCTGTGGGGTCTGCATTAACTTCACTTAGTGTCAGAATTGAAATTAATTGGAGGACATCCAGCTGGTGCTACAGATAATTGTTTAGTGTGTGTGTGGGGGGTGGGGCGGGGAACCCCTCTACATATCTGGTGTCAGAAGTGAAGTAAAGTGTGGTAGTTGTATGAAGGTAAAGAAAAAACAGAAAGTATTTTGTCCTACAGAACTATCAAGGGTGTAACATACGTGTAATTAGAATACCAACAAGAAAAAAAAGGAAGGAAGGAAGGAAGGAAGGAAGGAAGGAAGGAAGGAAGGAAGGAAGGAAGGAAGGAAGGAAGGAAGGAAAGGAGAGAGGGAGGGAGGGAGGGAGGAAGGAAAGAAGGAGGGAAGAAAGGAGGAGAAAGGAAAGGATGGGGAAGGGAGAGGAAGGGAAAGGTAGAAAAGAAGGGAAAAGAAGACAGGACTGAGAATTTCCCCAAATTAATATCAAACACAAAACCACAGATCTAGGAAGCTCAGAGAACACTAGCAGGATAAATGCAATAAACAAAACAAAGAGGAAAACCTATGCTTAGGCATACTATATACAAACTGTAGAAAATCAAAGATAGTCTACAGCCATGCCCCACCCTGAACAAGCCCAATCCTGTCTGATCTCGGAAGCTAAGCAGAGTTGAGACCAGTTAGTACTAGGACCACCTAGAAAGACCAGGTACTGTAACTGTAAAAAAATAAAAAGGGATTGTAAGCTGACAAGGTCCTTGAAATCTGTGAGGTAAACCAAGGGTTGCCTTGCCTAAAAAAAAAATCCAAAAAAAATCAAAGATAAAGAAAAAAATCTCGAAAGAAGCCAGAGAAAAACCACAAAAGAAACAAAGATAAGAATTATACCCAACTTATTCTTTGAAACCATACAAGTAAGAAAACAGTTGGACTGACATCAGCAAAATGGCCAAATAAGACACTTTTCACTCATATGTTCCCAACAGTTTGGTATCATCTATAGAAAAAGTGTTTTTGTGAGAGCTATGGAATCCAGCATTATATACCAAGGGACAAGGGAGCAGCCTTGGCCACCTGTGATTGGATAATAGGCATACAGACCTTGATCCTGTCCACATACCCTGCTGTGGCCTGTAAACCAGCTCTAATCCCTCTTGACTATGGTCTGGAAGTCCTGGAGGACATTGTCTTAAATAATTACCCACAAATGAGAGAGCCATTGTGGAAATCTAGTAGTCCAGCAGAGAAATCCCAGCATACTCCTGGAGGGAAAAACGACTAGTTTGTACACTTTGGAGAGGGCAAGAGGAACCGTTTGACTTTATATATGTCAACCTTTTTCTAAGGTGGAACAACTCACGAGCGGCACAACCGGTGTGTGGGAAGAGGCTGGAGAACAGCATATAGGTCTCTTGGAGGACATTAAAGAGATGTAGATTCTACTAACTGTATCATGGACTCCATCAAGAAACCTACTCATGAGACACCAGGGATATTTTGTCCCCAGATGACCCCAACTGCCCATAGTTACTCTGAGAACTCATCTTGCCTCACACACACACACACACACACACCACCCTGTAGTTGGCTTCCTGTGTGTGCTCATTGATGACAGTGAGAGCAAATTTTGGTAGATGGCTAGTGAATATACACAGAAAACCAGACGGAATCTGCAGACCAAAGAGAAACCACAAACTTGCACTTTCACACAGACTTTGGGAAAGCAAAAGGGAGGCTTTAGTATATGGCCTGGTGTGTTGCAGAATAAAAAAAAAGGCACACAAGTTTAAGAATTCTACCACAAGAGGAAGCAGAAAGTATGGAGCATATTCACAGAAGGTAGGAGGAAGCTTCAAAATCTCTAGCAAAGCAAAATCTCTAGCAAAGCTGATGGAAGATATTCTCTCTCAAAGTCACTCAATCAAGACTGAAAGGAGGTATGTAAAAACAACACAAAACTTCAAGGAACATGAAAAATCAATAAAATATGATAACAACCAAAGGATAACAATAATTTTCCAGTAACTGCCCCCAAAGACATGGAGATTTATGATTTATCTAATAAAGAATTCAAAATAGCTATTTTAAAGAAGTTCAATGAGCTACAAAAAAAAAACAAAAAAGCAAACAAAAAGAAACCAAAGATAACTCAGAAAAACTGGGAAAATAATACATAAACAAAATGAGTTTAACAAAGAGATAGACATTATTAAAAAGAACAAAACAGAAATTCCAGAGCTGAAGAATACAATTAAATTTTAAAAATGCAATAGAGAACAATGAAGCAGAGAAAGAATCTGTGAATTAAAAGGCAGGACCTTTGATAACATCCTGTCAGAGGAGAATAAAGATAAAAGAATAAAAAAAGAGTGAAAAAATGTGATCTATGGGATATCACTAAAGAAACAATCTGTGAATTATTGGAGTCCTAGAAAAAAAAAGGAGAAGAGGGCAGGAAACTTATTTAAAGAAATAATTGCTGCATATTTTCCAAATCAAAGGAGAGATAGGGACATTCAAGTTCATGAAGCTCATAGGTCCCCAAATGAACTCAGCTTAAAGAGATCTTCTCCAAGACACATTAAATAAAACTGTCAAAAATCAAAGACAAAGAGAATATTCAGAGCAACAAGAAAAAGAAGCTAGTAGTGTACAAGGGAACCTCTATAAGGCTATCAGCTGATTTCTCAGCTAAAATCTTACAGGCCAGGAACAAGTGAGATCTAGTCAAAGTGCTAAAAGAAAAAAAAAATGCCAACCAAAAATATTTTCTTGTAAAGTTGTCTTTTAATAATGGAGAGATAAAATGTTCTCACATACAAAAAAAGGTAAAGAAGTTCATCACCATTGGAACTGCCTTACAGAAAGCACTAAAAGGAGCTCTTAGAGCTCCTTTCATTCTGAAATGAAAGGATACTATTAGTATCATGAAAATATATAAAAATAATTAGTACCATGAAAACATGAAAATATATAACACACTGGTAAAGATAAAGATATAGTGAAATTCATAATATTTTAATACTATAATATGTTGATGTGTTAACCACTTAACTGTAGTATAAAAGCTAAATGACAAAAGTAAAAATACATATGGCTACGATACTTTGTTAATACATACCCAACACAAAAAGAGGTATATTGTGTCATCAGAAACATAAAAGAGAGAGAAGTAAAAGGTGGAGTTTTGTATGTGATCAAAGTTATCAGGACAAAATGCACTGACATATCATACATATATTTTAATCTACATGAACCTAACAAACATATACAGAACATTAAATTCAACATGAGCAGAATATACTCTTCTCAAGGACAGATCATATGATAGGTCATAAAACAAGTCCTAGCAATTTTAAGAAGACTGCAGTCATACCAAGTATCTTTCCCAACCACAAAGAAATGAAAGTAGAAATCAAATACAAGAACACTGAAAGGTCACAATATGTGAAAATTAAACAACACACTCCTGAACAACCAATGGGTCAAAAGAGAAAACTTTGAAGTCTGGTAACATAAAAACTGAAACAAAATATACCTAGACTTATGGGCTGCAGCAAAAGCATTTCCAAGAGAAAAGCTTACAATGAAAAACACCTACAATAAGAGGAAAAAAATTCAAATAAACAATCCAACTTGACACCTGAAGAAACTAGTAAAAAAGAACAAACTGAACTGAAAGGTAGCAAAAGGAAGGAAGTAACTATGAACAGAGCAGAAACAAATGAAATAGAAACCATAATAACAATAGAAAATAACAACAAAACTAAGAGCTATTTTTATGAAAAGATAAACCCTTAGCTAGACAAAAAATAAAAGAGATAAGACTCAAATAAATGAAATCAGAAATGAAAGGAGACATTAGAACTAACACCACAGTAATACAAAGTATCATAAGAGAATACTATGAACAATTATATGCCAACAATAATATAAACAGAAGAAATACCAAAACTATAAAAGAGGAGGAAAGAATCCCAAACTTATTTTACAAAGTTGGCATTGTAGTGCACAGCCAGGTAGGTGCACTACAAGAAAACTATAGGCCAGTGTCCTTGGTAAATATAGATGCAAAAATTCTCAACCAAGAGAATTCAACAGCACATTAAAAGGATCATAGACCATAATCAACTGAGACTTATCCCTGGGATATAAGTTTGGTTCAACATTTGGTTCAACAAATCAGTAAATGTGATAAGCCACATTAATAAAATGAAAGAAAAAAATCATATGATCATCTCAACAGATACAGAAAAAGCACTTGATAAAATGCAACATCTTTTCATGATAAAAACTCTCAACAAATTGGGTAGAGAAGACATGTAACTAAACAAAATAAAGGCTACATATGACAAGCCCATGGCTAACATCATACTCAATGGTGAGTATTGAGTATTGAAAGATTGAAAGCTTATCAATTGAGAGATTGAAAGCTTTTCCGCTACCATCAGGAACAAGACAAGAATGTCCACTCTCACTACTCCTATTCAATACACTACTGAAGCCCTAGCCAAAGCAATTAGGCAATTAAAAAAAGCATTTGAATAAGAAAAGAAAAAGTAAAATTGTCTTTCTATAGATGATGCTAAATATAAAAAATCCTAAAGACTCCATTAAAAAAGTTAAAACTAATAAACAAATTCAGTAAAATTGCGGAAGACAAAATCAACATATAGAAATTAGTTGTGTTTCTACACACTAAAACCAGTTATCTGAAAAAAGAGACTTTAAAAAATATTGGTTATAATAGCATCAGAAACAATAAAATATTTTGGAATAAATTAAACCAAAGAGGCTAAAGATCTTTCAATGAAAATGGTAAGAAATTCATAAAATACATTGAAGAAAACACAAATAAATAGAAAGATACCCTGAATTCAATGATCGAAGAATTAACATTGTTAAAATTCCATACTACCCAAAGTAATCTATAGAGTCAATGCAATCTCTATCAAGATTCCAATATCATTTTTTTTTTGCAGAAAAAAAAAACAATCCTAAAATTCATATGGAACAACAAAAGAACCCAAATAGCAAAAGTAATCCTGAGGAAGAAGAACAAAGCTATAGGCATTGCACTTCCTGATTTCAAACTATAATGCAAAGCTATGTAATCAATAGAGTTTGGCACTGTCATAAAAAGACACACAGATGAATGGAACTGGGTATAAAATTATACCTCTATCTTATAACACTCACAAAAACTAACTCAAAATGGATTAAAAAATTAAGTGTAAGACCTGATACCATAAAAGTCTTAGGAAAAAAGCTCCTTGACATTGCTCTTGGCAGTGATTTTATGGATAGAACACTGAAGGCACAAGCGACAGAAACAAAAGTAAACAGGACTACATTAAATTAAAAGGCTTCCGCACAGCAAAAGAAATAGTCAGAATAATGAAAAGGCAACTTGCAGAATGAGGAACATATTTGCAAACCATGTATCTGATAAAAGGTTAATAACTAAAATATATAAGGAACTCATACAACTCAATAATAAATGAACAAATAATCTAATTAAGAAATGGGTAAAGAACCTGAAAAGACATTTTTCTAAAAGAGATATTCAAATGGCCAACAAGTATATGACAATATGCTCAACATCATTAATCAACAAGGAAATGCAAATCAAAACCACAATGAGATATTACTTCACACCTGTTAGAATGGCTATTATCAAAAACACAAGAGACAGCAAGTGTTGGTTCAGCCACTAAGAAAAACAGTATGGAAGGTCTTCAAATATTAAAAATAGAACTACCTTTTGATTCATCAATTCTTCTCCTGGGTATATATCTTAAGGAAATAAAAATCACTATTTTAAAGCAATATCTGCACCCTTATATACACTGCACATTAATTACAATAGCTGAAACATGATGGCCAAGCTAAGTGTCTATTGATGGGTGAATAGATAAAGAAAATACACAAACACAATAAAATATAATATTTTTCAGCCATAAAAAAGAAATCCTGCCATTTGTGACAAAATAAATGACCTTGATGGCATTATGCTAAGTAAAATAACTCAGAGAAAGACAAACACTGCATGATCTCACATATAAGTGAAATCTAAAAAACCAAAACTCAGAAACAGAACACATTGGTGGTTGTCAGGGGTAGAAGATAAGGGATAGGGGAAATAGATGAAGGTGGTCAAAGGATACAAGCTTCTCATTATAAGATGAATACATTCTGGGTATATGATGTAAATCCTGGTGACTATAGTTAACAATATTGTTCTGTATATTTGAAAGTTACTTAGAGAATAGATTTTAAAAGATCTTCCCCTTCCAAATTGTAACTATGTGAGGTGATGATGTGTTAACTAATCTTATTGTGGTAATCATTTTGCAATCTATACATTCCTAAAATTTCTTCATTATACATCTTTAAACTTACACGATGTTATATGTTAATTATACTTCAATAAAAATGGAAATTGTTTAAAACTAAAAACAAAATAGCAACAAAGTAGTCATATTGTAGGTTTGGTTCCAGACAACTGCAATAAAGTGAATATAGTAATAAAGTGAGTCACATGAATTTTTTGTTTCCAG
This sequence comes from Macroglossus sobrinus, assembly GCA_004027375.1. NCBI lineage: Eukaryota > Metazoa > Chordata > Mammalia > Chiroptera > Pteropodidae > Macroglossus > Macroglossus sobrinus. Next base: position 27,298 of record PVKZ01000509.1, read on the forward strand.
TGCACATACAGGTTATATTTACAAAATACTATAGTCTATTAAGTGTGTAATAATATTATGTCTAAAAAACCCCATATATCTTATTAAAAAATACTTTATTGCTAAAAAATGTTAACCATCATCTGAGTCTGTGAGAAAACTGGTGCCACGATAGACTTGCTCAAACCTTCAATTTATAACAAAAAAAAATGCAATATCTACAAAGAATAATAAAACAAGATATGTCTTGACACATGATATAAAGGATGGGGAGAGAAATTAAGATTATATTGTTATAAGGTACTCAGACTACCCATGAAGCAGTATAGTGTTATTTATTTAAGTATGGACTTGGATTAATTCTCAATTTATATTGCAAATACTAGGGCAACCACAAACATAAGTAAAAAAAAAATAAGTAAAACATATGCTAAGAATGAAGAGAAAAATGGAATTGTATTAAATGCTCAATTAAAACCATAAAAGGTAGAAAAAGAAAAAGAATATAAAAATAAGACCAAAGAACAAGGACAACAAATAGAAAACAGTAACAAATATGGTTATTTCAATAGATGCAGAAAAAGACTTGACAAAATCCAACACCCCTCTATGATAAAAACATTCAAAAAGTAAGAATAGAAAGAAACTTCTTCAATGTGATAAATGACTTCTATGAAAACCTGCAGTTAACATCATACTTAAAAGACTATACGCTTTCCCTCTAAGATCAAGAACAACATAAGGATGTCTGTTCTCACCCCTTTTATTCAACACTGTACTGGAAATTCTAGCAAGGGTAACTAGGCAAGAAAAAAAATAGAAGACATCCAGATTGAAAGGGAAAAAGTAAAACTATTTCTATTTGCAGATGATATGATCTTGTACATAGAAAATCCTAAGGAATCCACTAAAAACTATTAGAACTAATAAATGTGTTCAGCAAGGTTGCAGGATACAAGATCAATACACAAAAATCAATTGTACATATACACATGTGCAATGAAGAGTCTAAAAATGAAAGTAAGAAAACAATTCAATTTGCAAAAGCAGCAAAAAAGAATAAAGTAGGAATAAATTTAACCCACCTCATCCCCTCTCCCAAAAAAAGGGGCAGAACTTATACTCTGGAAATTACAAAACATTAATGGAAAGAAATTTTAAAAAAACCTAAATAAATAAAAAGGCATCCAATGTGCTAGATTGAAAGACTTAATACTGTTAAGATGGTAGTATCCTACAAATCCATCTACAGATCCAACTTGATAACTACCAAAAACCCAACTGGTTATTTTTGCAGAAACTGATAAGTTTATCCTAAAATTCACATGAAAATTCAAGGGACTCAGAATAGCTAAAACAATCTTGAAAAGGAAGAACAAAGCTGAAGGACCCACACTTCCCGATTTCAAAACTTACCATAAAGCTATAGCGATCAAGGTATAAGATCAACTGGATAGAGATAGACATATGGTCAATGGAATATATTCATGGTAAACTGATTTTCAACAAGGACACCATCACAATTTAATGGAGAAAGGAAGTTTTTTTCAACAAATGATGTTAGGACAACTGGATATCAACATGTAAATAACTAAAGTTGTATATACACCAAATTTATGTAATACACATATAAAAATTATTGAATCAAAGACCTAAATGTATGGGCTAAAACTCCTGGAGGAAAACATAGTATCTTTGTGACCTTGGATTAGGCAATGGTTTATTAGACATCAAAGTACAAGCAACAAAAGAAAAATAGGTAAATTGGGCATCATCAAAATGAAAAACATTTGTGCTTCAAAGGACACCATCAAGAAAGTTAAGATAACCTACAGAATGGGAGAAAATATTTGCAAAGCATATATCTGATAAAGGACCTGTACCTAGACTATATAAAGATGCAACTCAGTAATAAAAAAAAAATAGCTCAATTAAAAATGGGCAAAATATCTGAACAGATAGATCTCCAAAGAAAATATACAAATGACTAATAAACATATGAAAATATGTTCAACATTATAAGCTATCAAAGAAAGGCAAATTAAAATTACAATGAGATACAAATTCACACTTAACAGAATTGCTATAATAATAATTTAAAAAAACAGGTAACTACAAATGTAGAATGTGTAGAGAAACTGGAACTTTCATACACTGATGATGGAAATGTAAAATGGTGTAACTGCTTTGGAAAAGAGTTTGGTAGTTTTTCAAAAGGTTAAACAGAGTTACCATATGATCCAGAAACTCCACTCCTAGCTATATACCTGAGAGAAATAAAAATATGTCCACACAGAAAGTTGTACATGAATATTCATAACAATATCATTCATAATATGCAGTGAGTGGATACAACCAAATGACCATCAATTGATGAACAGATATATGAAATGTAACATATCTATACAACAGAATAATATTTAACATTAAAAATGAAAAAAAATTAAATGAGGTACTGCTATATGCTACTAGATGAATGAACCTTAAAAACATACTACATGAAAGAATCCAATCATAAAAGCACACATATTTTAAAATTCCATTTATATTAAATGTCCAGAATTGAGACAGAAAGTGGATTAGTAGTTGCCTAAGGCTGGGGGGTTGTTGGGGTGGGAGTGAGGAATGATTACTAATGGATATGGGATTTTGGGGAGGGGAATGATGAAAACAATGTTATAAAATTGGTGATGATGGTTGCATAACTCTGTCAATACACCAAAACCTCAGTATTAAAAACTTTAAATGCGTGGAAAAAAAAAAAAACGAAGAGAAAGAGAAATCAGTTGAAGTCAGAAGTTAAACCCAGAAGTGACTAGGAATAAAGTAGGTTCATTTTAGTAAAAACTTTTAGACTCATGGACAGAATTCTAGATTTACCCCAGGACAAAAAATATGAGTTTTAAGAAAATCTTATCTAGTTCTTATGGGAAGAGCAATCTCTATAAACATCAGAATTACATTCTTGTTGGTGAATACATGAAGGAACTGACACTCTCATGCCCTGTTGGTGTATGGGCATATTGGCATAATGTGACAAAATGTTAAGCACACGTATCTTTAATATAGCAAACCCATTCCAAACAGTGAGTGCATGATATTTATCAGAGCATGTTTTGTAATATTGAGAATTGGTAATACTCTATGTCCATTTACAAGCAATGCGTCTCAATCCTAACCAACTCAGTCACATTTTTATATTTTGTAACACTTCATTAACAGTCCTGAAATGAGTTATAGGTACCTATAACAAAATATACCTAACTGCAATATAAAAGAGAAATAAAAGGAAAGTAATTTGTAACAAAATAATACGTATTTCAATATGTGAATACGCTAGACACAAAACATACTCTAGGGGGCAGTATCACCAAGCTAAGAACTCATTTACAGCAAACTGGTTTAATATAATATATCCAAAGGAATGGTATAAATCTAGATTCATTGACATATCATTGAACCAAAAAACAGGTTGTAAAACAGCATTGCATAGGTAGTTTTATTTATGTGAATATATAGAAAAGTCTAAAATGACGCTCACTAGGATGTTGATGATTTGACAGAAATTATCCATAATTATATGTGTGAGAATATTTGCTGTTTTTTCTGTATTTGTGTATTTGAATTTTCTTGTCTGTGTAAAAATTTAAAAGTTTATAGCAGACTCCAGTGGAAGAATTACAGCACAGATTACTGGGGTTCTGGAGTGAGATTATCTGCAGTGAAGACTTATATAATACCTTTTGTAGAATAGTTCCTGGCTTTCCCCAGGCAGCTTCCCAAAATGGTGGGTATACTCAGATAGCCAAGGTCATCTCCAGAATCACCAGTTGGGCATCATGGTCAATTAATACTGCTAGGCAGAGTGGTGGTCATCTGTTGCAACAGCATCAGCATTTCTGGTAGTTTGTACAGAAACAAGTTGTGGTACCTACCTGGTCTTCCACAAACACATGAACACCAACTCGTTCTGTGAGCCCCACCACTTCCGATCTCCTGCTACTTTATAGTCCCATCACTTCATGGACTCAAGTTGAAATTTTAGCAGAACTGAGTAAGGCATTTTACTGCTCAAGACCAAATGAGGCCCAGAAGCCTTGGGCTGCCTCAAGGTATTTTATGGGATCTTGCCTACACACAAAAAGTGGATGGTGGTTTTTACAGCCCTCAAGGTTGTGTGTCTGAAGCCCACTTGGAAGTTTGCCTACCTGGAGCATCTAGCTCACAAGGTTGACAGCCATCCTGGAGAAGAGGAAGGAGAAGGCTGAGATCCACTAAAGGAAGAAGCAGCTCATGAAGACAACTGACAAATACAGAGGTCCTCAAGATCCATGGACTCTTAATTTGAGTCCAACAACTTCATTTCTCATTCTTGGCCTGTCTTTCCCTTCTTCTAGAACTAAAGGAGGCAGTCTCAATGTCCAAGTGTCATAGGCAGCCACTTAGAAGTGACCCTGAAGAACAGTGGTGAGGGGATACTCTAAGTGGGTAGAGTTTTGGCTTATGCATCTGGTCATTTACTTTATGAAAAGTTATGGGCACTGGCAAAAGGTTTGTCTGCTTGGTCAAAGGTCTGGAAAAGAGGCATGTAGATGAATCTATAAAAGTAGATATGAAATGTTTCACATGTTAATTCACAACAAGAGCATCATCACAGATGGCTACTAGAAGGAAACTGCTTCCATTAGGGAACATAGGAAGAGTCCCATTAAACTCCAACCGCTGCCTAGGCACTCAAGGTCAGCTTCAATTATAACCCCAAGAGCACTTCAAGGGCTATAGCTAGTTTTCTAGGAAGTCTCTCCAGGAAAAGAGACCAAGAAGAATTTTGAAAGGGCTTCTCCTAGGTCCGGGTGGTTAATCATGGATACCATGGTGCACTGCAGAGATCTCCCTGTGCAGGATTGAAGAGGTCATTCCACCAGCTGCTGTGGTGTTGGAGGCTGAATTCTCCAGAATTTACCCTTGGCTCAAGAGGGCCACCTTACCTTTCTTGGTTCAGCCAGAATGATTGGTCATTGAGGCAGCATAAAGTCTTCAGAGCTCCCCATGAGAATGGCCGAAGCCTTTGTTGGACTGCATCACAGTCCAACTTCTTCCTCTGCCCAATCCAGATTCCTTTTACTCTTTCTACAACACTCCCCGATGAAGTTTCTGTACCCAGTCTTCATCTCAAAGTACATTTCGCAGTGAACTCAATCTATGCTAGGTTCCATTCTCTGTTTATCTCATCATTGTTAGGACCTTTTATATTTTGATTTTTAAATAAAGATGGGGATATATTGGCTCACATAACTGGGCAAGTATCGGGATTGATTTGATTTAGTGGCTTAATGATGTCAAGGATCGTTTTGCTCCATTTCTCTGCTCTGACTTCCACAAAAACAGCAATACTCTAAAGCCAGCTTTTTTCACAATGACAACAGCTGCAATAATTCAAAGGTTTATAGTCTCATCCTTTACTACCCAAACAGAAAGAGAGAAGGCTTTTTAGTAGCTTTGTTTAAAGAACAAGGAACATTTTTTTTTCTCAGTTACCAGCTCTTCACGTTTCAGTGACACAAACTGGCCAAAGTCTGGGTTTCCTAAACTACTCACTGTGGCAAGAGGTATGAAATTACTTTGAATGGTTTAAAATAATCAAAGCTTATTCCTGGAATTGGTGGCCTTCCACAACCACATGGATGCCACACAAGGGGCAGGGATACAAGGGAAGTTATGTAGACAAACTGTATTAGTTTGCTAAGGCCACCATAACCATGTATCACATAATGGGTGTGAAAACAAGAGAAATCTATTTTCTCACAGTTCGAGGGCCTAGAAGTCAGGTCAAGGTGCTGGCAGGGCTGTTTCTTTCTTTGGTAGATGGCCACTTTTCCTTCTGTCTTTACATGGCCTTCCATCTGTATGCACATGTCGGTGTACTAATCTCCTTTTGTTATAAGGAAACTAGTCATATTGGATTACAAACTATTTTAAAAACCTTATTTAAACTTAATCACCTTTTTAAAGACCTTATCTCCAAATACAATTACATTCTGAGGTATGGGAGTGGGGGGAATAATTCAGCCAATAACACAAACTCAACATCAGTATCACATACATATTAAAATTATGTTTATCTGCTTGACTGTTGCACTAAATTGTAAATTCTTTAAGAGCAAAGACTATCTTATTTATCTTTATACCACCAGCGCCTAGCATAGAGTCTGGTACACAGCAGGCAGTCAATACAAGAAAACAACTGCTTCTTGAGGACTATAAAGAGTTCTCTGTATTTGGCAAGTGTGAAGTCACTGGTGACTTTTTCCAGAAGCAACGGAGTAGTAGTGACATAAGTAAGCCTAACTGCAGTGGATTTAAGAATAGATAGATAGATAGATTTTACAATAAAAGAATTAAAATCTTTTTATGACAAAAGACAATTATGGGAAAAAAGTACATACATATATGAAACACCAAGAGGTAAGAGTTTAACATAAAAGGGGTCCTAAAAAAAGTAAGATGAAGACAAACAATACGAAAACATGCACAGGCTATGGATAGCCAAAAAATATGTAAAAAGAAGTTGAATCCCACTAGTAGTCAGGGAAGTACTAATTAAAATAACAGTGAGATAGTGTTTGATGCACATTATACTAACAAAAATTTTAAATCCATGCTTCAGGTAGAGAAATAGACATTCTTCTATCTTTTAATTGGAGTGTAAACTGCAATAATTTTAGAGGTAATCTGGCAGTGTATCTCAAGACATCTTTGGTCATAAGTAACAGAAAACCCAACTCAACCTTTTTCTGCGAAAGTCATTTATAAAGTCATACAACTGAAAATCTAGACATAACAGAATCAAATCTACCTAAATGTTATCATTAGAATCTAGTTCCTTTCCCTGTCTTAGTTCTGCCTTCCTCTCAGTTGAAGTCATTTTTGGTAAAGATCTCTCTTGATGAAGGGAGCTTACATCCTTATAGCAACAAGTCCAGAAGAAAAATCTTTGACCTAATTCTTGTTGGCTTGAATTGAGACATGTGCCCATCCCTGAACTACAGGATATTATAACTTGTGGATATTATACTCTTTTTGAGCAATTACAGAGCCAGTAGAGGAGTCAATACTATTTGTAACCCTAAAGATTAAGATAGAAGGGGGATTAATTCATCTAAAGAAATACGAGGTGCTGTTACCCAGAAAAAGAAGGCATGGATGCTGAGTGGCAAAACAAACCAATATATACCTTCTACAGGCAGTATCTATTAAAATAAGAAATGTACATATCTTTTATCTCAAGAACCTCACTATAGGGGAAAAAACTGCACAATTTAAAAGAGCTACATATATAAGAATACTTATTCCAGCATCATTTATGATGGCACAAAATCTGAACAAATCTGAATTATTAATTTTTAAAGGAATGGCTTAAAAATTATGGCACAGTAATACTATATAATATTGTGCAGCTAGTTAAGAGGAGGAGCTAGTTAAGAGTATCCATGATAAACTGTTGAGTAAGAAAAGGAAAGTCGCAGAAAAATAAATGTAGTGCAATTCGTTATTTGTGAAAATCAAAATCTCTATGTGTTCCTTTAATAATTGAAAAAGTATGGAGAGAAACGTCAATCGTTGGCATTGGTTTTATCTAGGATTCAGACGGGGAGCAGAAAACTTTATTTTTCTTTATATACTTCTGAAAATATTTTATATACTTCTGTGTTGTTTGGTTAAAATGAATGCTTATTATCTTTTTAAAAAGTGAATAGAAAGTGAAATGAGGAAGCAGTCTTAAAATGTAAACTATTTTTAGATTTGGAGAGAAGAGAGATGAATTAATCTCCAGTAAAGAAAAGACTGAAAATATTGAAGACTGAATAACCCATGAAGACTGAATAATCCTTGAGAGGATAGGGGGATCTGTTTCAGAACAGAGTCCCAAATGTATTAGGGCTGTGATGGCTTCACTGTTCACAGGGAAATACAAATAAACAATACAAGGAAATACAAATGGAGTAGTTCATAAAATTTAGTTTTTTGGTGTTACAAATGCATTTCTTTTAGGAAATCATAGTGATAAGAGATGGGAGGACTGTAAAAGTGAATACTATCATTTGTCAAGATTGAAAAGCTAGCAGCCCTATGTCAGTCCCTAAACAGTTAGAAATGTTAATGGTCCATAAATCCCAAAGTCCAAAAGAAACAGATGTACAGTACAAGTGGAAAGCTAAGCCCTAAATGACAGAAGAGTTAGTTTTTCCTCTATGATAGAGGAAAACATGTATGGATATAGATCATTATGGACAGACTTTGTAGGTATAAAGAAGCTGAGGAAGTTATTTCTGTAAAGACTGTGGTAAGATCTTTTGCTGGGTTCAGGGTTGAAGGGTTCAGCAGGAGTGATTGTGAGGCTGAGACTTGAGGAGAGTGATAAAAATGTAAAAGAGGTGCTATGGGGCATGGTAGACCAATCTAAGAAAGACTGGAGTCTTCGAGTTTGGAATAATACCTACCTATACAGTTGACTATTGAACAATGCCAGGGTTAGTGGCACCAACCCACCCCCTTATCCAGGGTCAAAAATCTGTGTATAACTTTTGACTCCTTCCAAACTTAACCATATTAGTCTACTGTTGACCAGAAGCTTTACCAATAACATAAACAGCCAATTAAAACTTATTTTGTATGTTATATGTATTATATATTATATTCTTATAATGAAGTTAGAGAAAAGAAAATGTTATTAAGAAAATCATAAGGAAAACGGTTGAGGGACTGACATAGGGCTGCTAGCTTTTCAATCTTGACAAATGATAGTATTCACTTTTACAATTCTCCTATCTCTTATCACTATGATTTCCTAAAAGAAATGCATTTGCAACATCAAAAACTAAATTTTATGAACTACTCCATTTATTTGTATTTTCCTGTGAACAGTGAAGCCATCACAGCTTCACTGTGATGTATACATACTATATAACATATAATTATATTTTATATTTTTATAATAAAGCTAGAGAAAAGAAAATGTTATTAAGAAAATTATAAGAAAAATACATTTACAGTACTATATATACAAATGAAAAAAATCTGTGTAGAAGTGGACCTGCGCAGTTCAAACCTGTGTTGTTCAAGGATCAACTGTACTTTGTTCAGATTTGGTCTTTTAAGAAATTGTCCTTGGTCCTTGGTCCTTTTTATAGTCTCTCCCTCATTTGACACCTCCTGCTCCCACCCATCACTTTGTTTTTATTCTTTTTATGGCATTTATATTCTTCTCAAGTCTGTTTTTGTATTTCTTTTATCTATACCCACTATAACCACTTCCCAGCACCTCCTAGAGAGTAGATACTCAATTGATTGTTGCTGAAATAAATTTAATTCCACACAGAAAACAATTGGATAACAATCAGTATCATCCTGATTATTCTTCACAGTTGTGAAAACAGAAATAAACTATTCACTATTTTAATTCCTGTAAATTAACTTTTACTAATAGCATGCATTTTTCATTCCTTACAAAGATATTTTATTTTTGGTTATTTTGCTCGTAAGAGTCTTAAACCATACACCTTCTGAATTCACGCACTTCTTCTATAAAAATGCCACAGAGATCATTAAAATGAAAACTTCCATTGTAATAGATATGAAAACTGAAGAGCAAAAAATTAAGTGATTTGTTTAAAACTGCAAAGGTCTTAAAAGGAAAGAACTATGTTTCTCACTTAATCCAGTGTCTTTATACACTGATTTCCCACCTTAATTTGAATTTTATTTTGTATTCAATTCATAATAGTTGAATTAATAATAGTAATTATCTTTGATAAAGCTCTGTCAAAATCAATATACCGATTACTCTTCATTTTTAAAGATGCCACTATAGATTTCTGTTGATCTGTGACAGGTTTGATATTTTAACTGTCAGGTAAAGTGCAACATGCCAATTGGGCATTCAGTTGAATGTTGTTTATGATGCATATCATTTGAGCTTTTTTATACTTCTAATCAAATCTAAAATGTTGATGGTGATAGTTGGTATATCAATCTCTACTCCTGCATTTTATAGTTCATCTTTTATTTAAAACTCTGTATCTGTTATAAATAAGAAATATTGAAATAACATAGAGGATAATAAATCTTCATCATGCAAATATAATTAAGAGGTTGCTGCATGTACAGAAATAAACAGAGTCTTCTCCCTGGGGAGGCAAGAAAGAGATGGACTATTACAAACCACAACCCTCTTTTCTATTTGCACATAAAGGTAGAAACCACTGGCATATTAGCATTAAGAGCATTTTTCTCTTATAACATGCTCACACAATACCTAGGAGACCAACTATAAAAAAGTTAAAACTATGATCTACCAGTGAATAAATATACCAAAAAAATTCATATTTAGTTTTACTAAAACAGTATACTGTTATTGTCAATTTAAAAATTATAGTTTTCTATTTGACAATTTTTATCATTTGACCTTTAAATTTTGAGAACATTTTCCCTTAAACACATTTTTACATAAAATACACAGAAGAAAGTTGCAACAGAAGTCTCTGTCCAGAGTTACACTTGTAGAACATACATCCATAACAAAGCTATACCCTTATTGCGTTGGATAGCTCCTAACAGTGCTTTTGATCTGGTTATATCACATGATTCTTTGAACAGTTTTCAGCAATTGTCTTAATCATTTTTAAAAATATTCTTTATAGTGTACTGTTTGGTCTGAGAGTGACAGGGAAAGGCCCTTCACAACAATTTTTCTTTCATTAGAAGAAAGCATTTTAACTCTTCTCTAGATCATTGCTCCTTCAAAAATCCAAAACAAAGCAAGGCCTATTTAATTCCCAAACTTCATATCAAAAACTACACACTGCAAAACTCCAAAGACTTTGAAACATAAAGAGACAAAGCTGTCATTCATATATTCCCTTCAGCAATTATTTACCATGTTCTTATTGAGTGACAGGCACCATTCCAGGAGCTGTTGTTATGAAAATTATAAGACATTTCCCAAGTGCTCACAGTGTGAAACAGACACTGAGCAGACTAAACACATGCATAGGATCAGGGTGCCAGAGAAGCGACCTCACAGTGCGAGGAGCAAAGGACACTGTAACCAGCCTACAGTCTTGGAGAGTGCAGCAAAAAAGGTGGCCAGTCGGTGGGGGTGTCGAGAAAAGTGGGGAGAAATGTAATCCTGGGCAGGGGTCAGCATGGCTAAGAGAGAACAACGCGCACAGAAAAGGAGGAAGGGGACAGATGACAGGAAAAGGTGCGAGAAGCAAGGCTGGCTGTGATTGAGACCTGAGTAGGCCAAGTCGGCAGGGCGGCCAGGGCTGACTTCATTCCCGCGGGAGCTGTTAGTGGGACAATAGCGTGGGCTGGGGGACTGAAAGGACCACCCCGTATAAGGGGTGGGCATTGAAGGCAGGAAGAGCAGTCAGGAGCCTGAAAAAACAAATTGTCCAGAAGAAACATTAGGTTAGAGTCAGTGACTTTGAAAAAGTGTGTAGAAGTATTTCTGAGGTAAAACAAAAGATATGACAAACTGACGGGGAAGGAATAGACAAGGGCATGTTCCATATAGCAGGCGCCAACAAATTACTAAATGAATAATCATATGTCACTATCTAACCTCTACTCTTGAATTTTTTAAATGCCCACCAGGAGGGAAGTAAAGAGGTGGACTTATAAATTACCTCCCCGCAGGGTGTACTTCTGGTGGGCAGTGCTGTTGGGTGAAAACTCAATACACCGCAAACAACATATTTCACACTTCAATATCAAATTACCATAAAGATAGGCTAGCAAATGCCGCGCAAACCCTCTCACATACATGTACCCCAGAACCTCCTGCATTGTCTTCAGCAACTTAACGCAACCACCACCAAAGGAGCGCCTACTCCAGCGCTCCACGCAAGGCGCATGCGCACAGCCTGTAGCGTGAGAGGAGGGAGGGGCGGTGAGACTTTCCCAGAAGCCCGCGCTACTCGCTGCCTTTCTTCCTCCCGCTCACAGGCCGCGAGATGTGACCCCGCCCGCCACGTTCCTCTGTCGCAAACGGTGGTTTGCTAGCGCCCCTCTGCGGCCTCGTTGAGCGCCGCATCTGTGCACGCAAGGCGAGAGGAGAGTAGGGAGAGTGTGGCGGGTTCCGCCGCTGCCGCCGGCGTCACCGTAGCGTGTCGACAGTGGCGGCGCGGCAGAGCGGAGCGGAGGAAAGGAGGGGGAGAGCGGAGGGGAGGGAAGAGGCCAGACAAGGCGGGGGGAGGGGGAGCAGCAGTGGCGCAAGCCGCGCGGAGCAGCGCAGCCGGGGTCCGCTCCCTTCTCTACCGCCGCCTTCCGACCCGGCCGGCACAGCCGGCCCCCCAGCGGCCCTCGGAACACCTCAAAGCGGCCGAAGGAGTCCTTGCTGGGAACTTGGCGGGGACATAGGAACCTGCAGTGGGGCCGTCGGCGCCGCCGGAGCAAGCGCCTCGACCTCGGCCTGAGGTAAACATGGGGTGGATGGGCTCGCGCAGCTGTCGCGGCGAGGTGGGGGTTACAGGCCGGTGCCGAGCGGAGCAGCGGGCCCGGGGCGACGGGAGGGAGGACAAAGTTTCCGAATCTCGCGCGGCCCAGGCGGCGTCCTGCGCATGGAGTTAAGTTGGAACTGCCTCTCGAGGCGAGGGAAGCTGCGGCGGGGAGCGTCCCCCTTCTCTGTCGCTACCCGGAGAGGGAGGCCGCGCTCCAGCCGCCGCCGCCTCGCTGTCGGCACCCTGTCCCATTTCCTCCTTGTGGCCTACCCGCCTCCTGCCGCCTCAGCCGGCCAAGCCTGTCCCCGCCCGAGTGCGAGGTCGGGGGTGGAGGTGTTGTGGAAGGAGGCTCCACAACAGACTACCCACGCATACACCGCCTCCCTGCAGTGGAAACGTGTCCGGCATGGCCTCCGGGAGCTCCCCGACCCCTCAGTCCGTTTTACTTAGGATACTTTGCTTTTGTCAGTTGCGTCCAAGCCCGCTTGTGAAACCAAACTTTACTACGTCGTGACCTCCCAAAGTGCGCGAATCGGGAAGAGCCGGCGCTTGCTTCTAAGCATCAGCGTTTACCCGATGCCCTGAATTTCAAACTTCTCCCACCCCCAATTTTTAAACCCGTTTCCTGGCCTGACAACAAAAGGGCCAGGAGTTCTAAACTTTACTAAATCAGTTGCCCCTCCTCAGATCTAGGAATTTTGAACCATTTATAGACTTTCAGATTGCTGGCCACCTACACACATTTTGAAAATTTGTTCTTAAACTAAACACTTGATTTAGAATAGTTGATTAAAACATTCACAAATTCACATGTTGAGTTTTAAAACACTCCCATATATTTTTGTACCGTATTACTTACAGTGTTGACAAATAGCATTTTTCATTCCTTTTGGGTTACATTTTAACGAACATCTTTATGCTATTACCAGTGAACTGAAATATTTAAGCAAAATTGATCAAAAAGTTTTTAATATAATGCTTTGGCTAGTAGATGCTGTTGTTAAATTTCCCCTATTTGGGCCTTTTCACTGAATTGGGGGGAAAGCATTTTAAAAATGTATTTTTCTTGTTTTAAAAGAAAAGTTAATTCATGCATATGACTGGCTCAGCAGAATATTAAAGGCAAAACATTTTTAAATAATTGGTGATTTTTGTATCTTACTAGTAATTGTATTAAAATTGCAATATGTAATCAAGTCTCTTTCCAGACCACTGCTTTCTCTTTGCTGTTTCTTTGGCTGTTAGCTCCATCATCTCACGTTTTTACTATTGGTTAAGAGCTACAGTAAAAAGTTTTTTGGACTTTTGTTTTTGTTGTTGAAGTTTTAATTTATTGAGCAGGAGAAATGAAATTTTGAAGTCGTCTGAGTTTTTTTGTTTTAATCCTATCATATCAGAGATAATCTTTGTATTTGTGTTTATGTACTTTATATTGTGTTTATGCAGTATAAGTTTTTTTTTAATTAGCAATTCTTATTGCTGCTGCACTTTTTCATTACAACATTTTTTGGTGCTTGCAAGTAGATTAATAATCATTCAGTTTTATATTCAGATAGCGACCTTTTTTCCTGAGCATTTAAGTACATTTTGACATTTTGGTGGATAAAATTTGGGTGTTACTCATGCTATAAAGATATTATATTCTTCAGTATGTCAAGGAGGGAGAAAACTGGAAGAAAATAAAAAACTCCTAAGTATACTGCCTGGAACGTGTCAGGGAGAAAATTTTAAAGGGGAGTTTTTGTATGTCTTTCGGTGGTGGTAATGGGGTTCATGGGTTAAGACTGTAAATCTTTAGGGGTCATTCACTTCCCCATCATCCTGGACCCTAACCAATACTTAGGCAATTTTTTTTTTTTGAAAAGCTGTTCTGTTAATTAGCAGCGATAGGATGAATCTGTGTCTAACATGTTGATTCATCCATAGCATCTTTTAGTAATAAATAAGAGTATAATATTTTACTACTCATCAACTTAATACTGAACTTTTTAGGTACACAGTGAGAGATAGTTGTAAAACCTAAGAGAGTGGAAGGCATAAAGTAATAAAAAGTCAGCCCTAGAATAATTTATTATAATTTTCTTATAGCAAACTCTGCCCTCCTCTGCTCTTGTCCTTTAGTTATATAAATTGGATATTGACTTACCTTGCCCAATGAAATAAAGATGCTTATAACCTAAATTCTTAATTATATTCTCTGTCCCAAAGAATAAATTAATAGGCTTGCACCTTATCTTGCATCTGAGTGGTGATAACTGTTAATAGCACTGAGTAGGTCCCAGAGTAAAAATACTCAGTATTATTCTCTTGCTATTTCAAGACTCATCTTTCCATTGTACGTGTAGTCTTCTTTTGAAGTTGTGGCTTTGTTAATTCCTAGTACCTATACACAGAAAAGTTCGATATAAAATGTGAAAACACCACCATCCTTTCACACTTGCAAAATAGCTTCCTAAAAAGTCTCACTATGAACTTTGTTCACCTGTAGTCTGTAACACTCAACAGCCAGAGTGCTCCTGTTAAAATTTGTCAGATCAAGTCACTTCTCAAATGGCTACCCTTCTCAGTCATAGTAAAATTCATAGTCCTTATTGTGTTCTCTGTCAGGCTCTGAGTGTTTTGAGCCTCTTCTTTTTCTCTGATTTCCTTACTTCAGTCTTCCTCCAGCCACACTTCTTTGCTACTGAAGTTTTTTCTGATTGCTGTGTATAAAACAGCAGGCTCTCCTTCCACATTTCCTAACACTTTTTAAGCCAGATATTTTACCATAACATTTATCACTTTCCAACACACTGTATAATTTGCTAACTTATGTTTATTGTATTTTTTTCTTCACTTTAATGCAAGTTCTCTGAGAACAGGGTTTGTTAGTTGAGGTTACTGTTTTGTCCTCAAACACGTGAATAATGCCTGCCTGATACATAGTAGGTGCTTAATACATATTTAATGAATTAACATGCTTTCAGCTGGAAAAAATTTTAAAACATTAAAAATAGTAATTGTGGTTTGAAACTTTGACTGTGCAAGTCTCAGTCTTTTGCATAAACTGTTAAATTACTTATATCCATGCATTATGTTTGGTTTATGGGTTTTAAAGGAGAGTATGGCAGTGTGACCTTGAAACAGATTTATCAGAAGACAGAAGGAACTAAGAATGCTTAGCTAAGAGTAGAGTGGTATAACTGTTTTACTGTTTAAAATGTCATTTAGAAGCCAAATTAAACATAATTTTGATAGTTCCAGAAGGCAGAACTAGTATTGTAATGATGTGTATTGAAAAGGAGAGGCAGTAAGGGGGGATGTGGAAAAATTAAGGCTTTGCAGTAGTAATACAGAAGAGATGCGAATAACTTGAATTAGGATCACAGATGATGTGGAAATTGACAGTAGTGAATGGGATTTGCTATCGGTAGGCCTGAGATGATGGATTGAAGGTGAAGGAGAGAAAAGTTTCAAAGATGACTTCTGCGTTAAACAGCTAGGTGGTACCAAATAAGGACCATTGTTCTTTTGATTCTGATAAGTTTAAAGTACCTTTGGAACTTTCAGGTGGAAATTTCTATAGGCAATTAGAGGTGGTTCTAAAATTTGAGAGGTATGGTATGGAAATAGAAAACTAGAGTCATATAAGTAGTTGAAACTATAGATGGAATTGCCTAAGGAAGGGAATATAACTTGGAAAAAAGAGGTGCTCAAGTGGAATCATGTGGCCTCTAACAACAACAAAAAAATTGCTGGAGGAATATCAGCTCTTAAAGAATACTGCAGTGATCAGAGAAGTAGGAGAGATGAGTGTGGTATTATAGAAACCAAAGGAAGAGAGTATAGATATATCTACCTTGTTTTATTGTGCTTCACTTTATTGAGCTTCACAGTTATGTTTTTTTTTTTTTTTTTTTTTTTTTTTTTTTTTTTTTTTTTTTTTTTTTTTTTTTTTTTTTTTACAAATTGAAAGACCTTCCACTAGCAAAAAGATTACGATTTACTTTATTGATGTGGTCGGAACTGAACCTGCCATATCTCCGAGGTATGCCTGTATTTCAAGGGGAGAGTAGTCAATAGTGTCAAGTGTTAATGGGAGTTAAACAACATGGAGCTCAATTGCCTTTAGAATAAGCAGGATAATAAGCTTTTTTTTTTCACATTGATGCTCTTATAATTGCTTAACTAGATTGAAAATTACTGAGATGGAAAGATTAAGAAATTATCCACCCATATTACGATAAGAGACCTCACGTTTATCAAACATTTACTGTGTGCCAACCACTCTGTTCTAGACATTTTACGTACATTTTAATTAGATCTTTTCATCAGCCTTTCAGTGTTGGTTTTATCAGTCTGTTTTACAGGAGTCTAAAGCTCTAGAGAACTTAAATGACTTTCTAAGAATCTTTACCCAAGTCCTTCTGATTCTTTGGCATTTAGTTATTCATCATATCAGTTTGTCTCCCAAGCTCCAAATCACTGTTGTATAGTAGTAGTAGACCTTACTGTGATGATGGAAGTGATCTGTATCTGTACTTCCTAATACAATAGGTGACAGAGTCAGGTAGCTGGCTGTTGAGCACTTGAAATATGGCCAGTGTGACCAAGGAACAGAATAGTTGTCGCTGTTTTGGACAATGCAGCTATAGATCAAAGGTCATTAAGAATCCCATAAATAACATAGCAGCCCTTTCTTATACAGTAGTACCCCCTTATCTGCAGTTTTGCTTTCTGTGGTTTCAGTTACCTATGGTCAACTGCGGTCAAAAAATAGTAAGTGGAAAATTACAGAAGTAAACAATTTATAAGTTTTAAATCTCATGTCATCCCTCTCCATCCCACCCAAAATGTTAATCATCTCAGCATATTCACATTGTAGATGCTTCACTCATATTAGTTACTTAGTAGCTGTCTTGATTTTCACATATTGGCAGTATGGCAGTGCTTGTGTTCAAGTAACCCTTATTTTACTTACTAAAGGCCTCAAAGTGCAAGAATAGTGATTGCAGTTCGGATATGCCTAAGAGAAGCCATAAAGTGTCTCATTTAAGTGAAAATGTTGAAAGTTCTTGACAGTAAGGAAAGAAAAAAAAATTTGTACTAAGGTTGTTAAGGTATACAGTACAAATGAATCTTCTAGCAGTGAATTGTGAAGAAGAAAAAAAGAAATTCGTGCTAGTTTGCTGAGAGAGAGACCACATTTATATAACTTTTATAACAGTGTATTGTTGTAATTGTTCAATTTTATTATTAGTTTCTTATTATCCTGCTTAAGTCCCAAGTACAAAGAACTCTCCTCTACCAACCATTTGAAAGTAAGCTGCAGATGCATTTGAACAGGGACATTATGTTACATAAAGTTGCTATATTACTACCACCTAATCCTCAGGCTTCATTCAAGTGTTGCTAGTTTGCACAGTAATTTCCTTTGGAAGACAGTTCAGTATTCTGTGTTGCTTTTAATTGTAATGTCTTTTTACTCTCCAACTTAGAACAACCCCTCACTCTTGATTTTCATGATATTGACAACTTTAAAACATTACAGGTTAGCTTTGTTGTAAAATGTCTCTCAATTTGGATTTGTCTGATATTTTCCTTATGGTTGGATTCAGATTGTGCATTTTTTGGCAGGAGCATCTCAGTAATAATACTGTGTTCTCATTGCATCCTATCAGATGGCGTACAATTTCTCTTTGTTCCATTACTGATGAAAGCAATTTGATCACTTGATTAAGGTGAAGTCTCCTCACCTTATTTAAAGTTTTTCCTCCCTCTTAGTAATTAATAAGTATGGGGAAGCATTTTGAGACTGTATAAATAATCCATTCCTCATCAGACTTGTTTTTATTCTCAAATTGTCCCAACTTTGGCCAGTGAAAGCCCTTTCAAGCTAGTTTCTATGTTCTTTTGACTTGCTTTGAGCACTTCCTTACTTCCTGAAACAAGAAAATGTTCCAGGCTCACCTGTACTTTTCCTGCCACAGCCTAGAATCAACCATTTCTCCAAGGAGTTGTTTTGTTTTTGTAGAGTAGGTATTTAGAAACCAGGATTTGGGAGCCATATTTATTTATATATGTA
This sequence comes from Macroglossus sobrinus, assembly GCA_004027375.1. Classification (NCBI taxonomy): domain Eukaryota; kingdom Metazoa; phylum Chordata; class Mammalia; order Chiroptera; family Pteropodidae; genus Macroglossus; species Macroglossus sobrinus. Next base: position 45,844 of record PVKZ01000509.1, read on the forward strand.
TATAGAAAACTATGAGTTGGTACCGTTGTCAGTCTACAGTGTTTAAAGTTTTCTCCCTTCCCAAATTTATAACTCTGTCCTCTTATAAGGAGAAACTGGCTCCCATTATCATTAGTGTATTTCTTTTATGATCAATCCTCTGTGTGTAGCTGTTTTCCATTGCCACTGCTGCTTCCTCTCCCATGTTGCATAACATTTTCACTTTGTTTGTGCCAGAATGCATGCCTCACTTCAGACTTCTCATACCTCATGCTGAGGATCTCACAATTCTGTTTGAGTTCCAGTACCTCACTCTGGGCTCCCTCACCATGCTTATGATAGACAGCTTGCTCATTGACTTGGGTTCTAACACTTCCAGGTAGAATAGCAGCATATACAGACATGTTCTTTTAAAGATTATATGAACATATTTTTATTAAAGGTTATTATATCAAAAATTTTAGTTAAAATTGGTGATCAAATGTTCTCAACTTTTTTTTGTTTGTTTAAACCCTCTTAAGACTCAAATCTCTATTAGTGATAAGACTAATCTTTCTTATTCTTTTTATCCTTACAGTTCTCAGATATATCTTTAGGGGAGTCTTTTTAACATAATTTTGATAATAAGATAAAAATCAGTTCACTTTTTGTATATAGGCTTTGGAGTCAGTCACACTTGACTTAGAATTCTGGTTGTCCCATATACTACTGATTGTCACTTTTTATATGTGACTTAATCAGTGTCCCAATTTCCTCACCAATTTTAACATTTACTTAAGTCTAGTGGTAAAAACAGCTAATTCTATATTTTATATCCTAAAGTTAGCTCTGTTTAGAACTGGTTTTCAAGCCTTCCTAATACAGTGTTCTGGCGTTCAGCATTGGTGGTGCTTCAGTTTTTAAAATGTATTGTGATATCATGTATTCAGGATTAGATGTGCAAAAGCATGCTAGAGTATTTACTCATTGCCTGATATAAAGTAGGCACTCTCCTTACCCATAATGCTGTGGTCTGGGTTTGTTGATATCTATGTCTATTAGATCTGGGGATGAATTATGGCCTTTGCTCATGGGGATCTTAGTCCTAATCAGGTTTTCTTTATTGCTTCCCAATGTTCTGTTTTTTCTAACTAGTTTTCCATACTTTCTTCTCCCATTCCTGCTGCTGCATTATCTTTAAAACTCCCAATTTAAACATCTCAGGAACCACTCAAAATAGATAAATGGGAGAGAGGTAGACTTTTCCAAGGTGATTCTCTACTTTTTACAAAACAATTTTAAGTCTTACCTTGTACTTAAACTTTAAGTCCCATAATTATGTCTTTGCCCTTATCTCCTATTGCTTTCTTAAGTGAATTTATTTTGACTAAATTAATCCTTTAAAATGCCTGTTCCTCATTTTTGGCACTTAGCATATGCTGTCTTGTTGTTTATGTTTTGTATCCTATTTCTCCAACTCTACTTTTTGCAACAGGAAGGAGTGTACTATCTTGATACATCTTTATTCCAATGCCAGGCTCAATACCCTGATCGCAGTAGTAGTTGAGAAGCTTAAAGTAAACAGAAACAAATATAAACATTAAAGACAGCAGCCACAGCAACTAACTGCTTTGAAAATTCCTTGGGATCAGTGAAACAGCTTATAAATGATACATGATCTGTTAATGTAAATATGATCAGTTAATGTAAATATAATTGTAACACCTTTTTGTATGCCTGGATGGCCTGTCAAGAAAATTGTTTAATTGTTCTAATGGAGAGTACAGTGTTAATAACTTAAAGTTGTAAGCTATCAATTCACCTGAAAACCTTATAGAAAAGACTTCATACAGGAAAGTTTTTATGCATTAGGTCATATTTCTTTAGTAACTATTGTACATGTTCAGTTACTTAGACATCAACATATGAGTATTATGAGGGAGATGAATGAAGCAACATAGTTTTATTGTTTCAAAACTGCATCAGAATTAGGTAAAACTAAAACAACGTGAATAAATCCATTCAGGCCCTTAAGAGAAGTTTAAAATATATTTCATATTAATCTAGCCATTTCAGTTTTTTTGATTACTATTTACATGGCATAACTTTTCCACACTTTGATTTTAACCTGTCTATGTCTTTATATTTAAAGTGCCTTTCTGGTAGACAGCGTGTAATTATGTCTTTAAAAGTCCGATATGATAATCTCTTTTAATTGCCGCTCTGGGGATTGTAATATATATACGTAAACATCCACAGACTACTTAATATTTACCACTTGAAGTAAATGTAGAAGCCCTACAACTCTCCTAGTGACCTTTATGTTACAGTTGCCACATGTACTACATATATAAGCAACGAAAATATCAGATATGTAATTTTTGCTTTCAGTAATCATACATTTTTTAAAGAGCTTAAGAGGACAAAAGTAGTCTCATAAATACCTGTTTACTATTTTTCTTGTTCTTTGTTAGTGAAATTTCAGGTTTCTCTATGGTATAATTTCTCTTTATCCTGAACTTCCTTTAGCATGTCTTCTACAGTCTCCCTTCTGGTGATAAATTCTCTTTGTTTTTCTTAGCTGAGAATGTCTTTTTCACTTCCATTTCTGATGGATTTCTTCACTGGATATAGAATTTAGAGTTAACAATTTTTGGTTTTTTTTTTAACACTTAAAGATATCTTCTTGGATTCCATTGTTTTTGATAAGAAGTTTGCAGTAATTTGAATCAATTGCTGTGTGTTGTGTTTCTTTATGTACTTTAAAGATTTTTTTTTCTTTATCTTTGCTTTTCTGCAATTGATTATAATGTCTGGGCATATCTGTCTTCTGAGGTAATCCTATTTAGTACATGCTGAACTTTGTGAATTTTTAAATTTGTGCCTTTCACTAAGTTTGAGAGATTTGGGGGCCTTATTCTTAAAACATTTTTTTTTTCTTTACCAACCTCTTTCTCTTCTTTTTCTGGAATTCAAATGACATGAATAGAACTTGGACGTTGTCCATAGGAACCTGAGATTCTTCATTTTCTTGCAGTCATTTATTTCTCTGTTCTTCAAATGAGATCATTTCTACTGATGCATCTTCACATTCACTAACGCTTTGCATTTCCATTCTGTTATTTAGACCTTATTTCAGACACGGTATTTTTTATTTGTTTCTTTTTTTAATAGTTAGTGTTTCTCTGTTGAGAACCTGTGTCTTTCCTTTCATTGTTGAAGTGTTAATTTTTCCTCTGTGGATGGATGGGTGTGTGTGTGTGTGTGTGTGTGTGTGTGTGTGTACGTACATGTACACACTTCAGAACCATGCCCAACAAATAAAATATTACCCATGGTTGTTATACATAAATTATTCATTCAGAACTGTTTATTGGGCACTCATTTGAAGGCATGATGCTGGATCCTAGTAATATAGTGACTAAGACAGGTAACAGCGTAACAATTTTGCAGTCATTTGAATCATTGAGTGTTACCACTTCTCATTTTTTAATACTTTTAATATCTAGTGATTTGGGTTAATATTTTCTGTTTTCTGGCATAGGGCTACTACTTCTAACTGGCTTTATGACCTTGGACAAGTTACTTATTTCATTGTATGTAAAATGGAGATAATCTTCTTCACAAAATATACCGTGAGAGTTAAATTAGAGAACTTATTACATGTCAGAAAGTAGTAGCTAAAAACAGTATGAAAAGTGTAACCAAAAGTTCAGCCATTGGGGTGTTCAAAGCATTTATAGTAGGATTACATTTAGGAGAGATCCTCAGTATCTGCCCATGCGTGATGCTAATGTAGATGAGTGGTTTTCTTGTCAAATAAGTTTTTATAGTGTGTCATAACATATTTCCAAGTTAAATTATGTAATATTGTTTTCATAAAATTGTGAAATGCCCCTTTCAATTATAAAATATTCATTGGAGAACAGATTAATTATCTACTTATATAATAGAATTGTATTTATCTCTGAGATAACTACTTAGAATGAGTTTAAGAAATTTAGATAAAAAGCATAACTCAAGTAAATAGAGTGGAAGCCTGTTTACTTTATAAAACAATTGCTTTTTTTCTCCCCAGTATTAATTTTGCTATAGCAAGTTGTACTGATTTAAAAGGGATTATTAGTACAAAGAAAGTGACATTTCTTGAGGTACTGGTCAGAATGACATTTAGTGTCTGTGCAAAAACTAATTTCTGGAGTCGAAACTCTGTAATGTAAGGTTTTTAAAATCTTTTTGAAATAGAATAGAGCAATATTTCAGAAGCAATGTTTTGAACAGTTGTTCTTTTTCCCCTATTGTAATACATGAAATCCATTTCCATTTCTCTGTAACAAGCATTTGTATGTGGTCATTTATTGTCACTAATTCCTCTCCTTTAATTCTTAAATTTGTTTATTTTCAAGTATTTCCTGTGCCCTACACAGTTTCCCCTGCTTCTTTCTGGGGAGACGTGTAGACAGGGATTGTCATTTCAGTTCATGAGTCTTGCCACGGTCAACCAAGGTTAAATTAAAGATATAGTTGACAGTTTTTCTGTTTTGAATTAAATGAAAAGGGTAAGAAAACAGCAGTTCCTCCTCTACTTCCATACTTCCATCCAGGATGGTTTTCTTCTCTTGGTTATTCAGCTTCCCAGATTGGAGGGTACAGTGCTGTTGATCCCAAAGCCTCTTGTAATCCTCTGAGGGAGATTGGTTGTAATATGAGTCTCTAATACTTTACTGTTCTTTTGGTTTTTATTTTTAATAGGCATAAGTCTTAATCTTCTAAGTGTAAACTCTCTACTTTTCTACACTCGTAACTTCCCTTCAAGAGACCTGTAATAGGCATTCAAGAATTGCTAATGGAAAGAAAGAAAACACATAAGGGCTTTAGGTTTGCCTCTTTACCATTTGAATTAGTCATGTCATCTTACTTTAATAAATGGAGATGAGAAAATGGAGATGAGAATCCCAACAGCAAATGAAAATGACAGAAGTGTGGTTATTAGAGAATAATTGCAGAAATATATATTGAGATTATTGGAGGACGTGTAACATGTACTATTCTTTAATTGTTGCTCTTTTGGAAGATAGTGGAAGCCTGTAATGTATTACAATTTCTTTATTAAACCTTTTATGGTAATGTTCAGGAACATAAAAGGCACTCGTTTTTCTTTTTAAAGTATTGCATTGTAGGTATGTTCTCATAGAGTGGGCATTTTTCTTTTTGAAAATAAAGTATTGCATTGTAGACATGTACTCAGAAAATGGACAGTTGTCACATGAAAGTGTAACCCAACGCGGAGCCAACTGTAATACCTGGCTTCTCCCAAACAATAAAAAACTGGCCAGCTCCATACCATCCCTAGAGTCTTGGAACTGACCTCTTTCTACAACTCTGGTTTAGTATTTAGCAGAGTTGTGAAATGTGCCTGTTGCTTTTAATTTCTCTGTCTTCACAGGCTGTAGATATATGTTGTTTGTCAAACCTTTCAATGCTATAGAAATGCATGAACCAGAGATAGAAAAGTCAAATAAGTCCTCTCAATGTCATTTGTGGCAATATAATTTAGGTGGCCTATATACGTTGATGATGACAAAGAACCATTGGAAAGATTGAGACTTCGAAGTCAGTCAAAAAGTACCTTTATTGAACATGTTAACAATCTATATTCTAGTCCATAATTGCTCTCTCCTATTAGCCTTTACCTTTAAAAACATTTAAAAATTTTATTAACGTACAGTAAAATTGACCTTTTTGGGGTAGTTCTGTGAATTTTAATACATGTATAAGTTTATATTACTATTACCAGTGTCAGGATTTAGAATAGTTCCATCACTCCCAAAAAACTCCCTCATGCTGTCTTTGCAGTCAGACCTTCCCCTAACCCAGGCAGCTTCTAAATAGTTTATCACTGCAGTTTTGACCTTTTGAGAATGTTATATGAATGCAGTTGTGTAGTGCGGAACTTTTGAGACTGGCTTCTTTCACTCAGTATATTGCCTTTAAACTTCATCCAAATCATTGAGTGAAGCACTAGTTCATTCCTTTTTATGGCTGAATGGTATTCCACTGTATGGATGAATGTACAATAGGATTTTTTTTTTAATTGTTATAGTTGAGATTTAATATTATATTAGTTTCAGGTGTACAACATAGTGATTAGACATTTGTATACCTTACGTTGAGATTACCACACTAAGGCTAGTAACTGTCATCATATATAGTTACTATGATATTATTGATTATAATCCCCTATGTTGTACATTACATCTTTGTGACTTAATCCTATAACTGGCAGTTTGTATTAGCATAGTTTGTTTATTTTTATGAAATCCAATGTATCAACTTGTTCTTGTATTGTGTTCATCTGGTTTGGGTATCAGGGTAATTAATGCTGGACTCGTGAGTGAGGAAGTATTTAAACAACCATTTTCTGAAAGAGATTGTGGTGTTATTCTTTAAATGTTTAGTAAAATTCACCAGGGAAATTATCTGAGCCTGGAGATTTCATTTTTGAAAGATTTTTAACTACAAATTCAATTTCTCTAAATAGGACTAAGGCTATTCAGTGCTATTCTACTTTATCTTCCTAGAGGTTTACATTTTATTGATCTATTCAAAGAAAGAGCTTTTGGTATCATTGATTTTTCTCTATTTTTCTGTTTTTAATTTCATTGATTTTTACTTTCTTTATTCTCCACCTTCTGCCTGCTTTGAATATATTTTGCTTTTTCTAGTTTTTTAAAGCAGACATTTAGATCATTAATTTGAGATCTTTTCTGATATAAACTCTTTAATGCTATAATGTTTTCACTGCATCTCACATATTTTAACTATTTGATACATTGGGTTCAGGTTTACCATTTTATTTTCTGTTTATTTTTTTCCTGATTTTATTCTTTATCTTTAACCTTTCTTTGAGTTATTTGAACATTTTTTAGTATTCCATTCAGTATTCTAGTAATACATTAGTATTCTATTTTAATTTATTGTGTTTTTGCCTATGTATAATTTTTTAGTGATTGCTCTAGGAATTATGGTATACTACTCATGTTTTCACAATCTTTTTAGAATCAATATTTACCACCTTGGTGAAATATGGAAACCTTACCATCATGTAGGTCCCTTTCCCCTTCCGTTTGATGTTGTAATTGTCTTGTGTTACATCTACATATATTGGAAGCCTTTTTCGAAAGTGTTATAATATTGTTTTTAATTGCCAAACATATTTTAAAGAATTCAGGAGAATAGTTAATTATATTTACTCAGATACTTACCACTTTTACTGCTCTTCCCTCAGTGAAACACAAAGGAAATGTGTTTCATTTCCTTTGACTGGAGAGCTGGCAACTAATCTTAGAGTTTTCCTTCAACTGAGAATCTTTTGTTTCACATTTATTACTTAAGGATAATTTCACTAAATTGTGGATTCTAGTTGTATAGTTCTTTTCCATTTTAGCATTTAAGAATGTTATCCTACTTCCTTCTGATGAGAAATCAAGTTATTCAAATCATTAACCCACTTTCCCCTCATAAGTAATGCATTGTGTATTCAGTCTGCTTGCGGGGTTTTTACTATGTAATTTTCAGCAATTTGATTGTGATGTGTCCAGCATGGATTTTGGGGTTTGGGGTTTGTGAGCTTCTTCAATCTGGAGGTTTATGTCTTTCACCAAATTTGGGATATTTCTAGCTATTGTTGTTTACATCTCCTCTACCTCCTCTCATTGCACTGATTTTCTTCTCCTTGTGCTCTTGACATGAACATTAGGGATTTTGTATTGTCTGACATAGCCCTGAGACACTAATAAATTTTTTTCAATATTTTTTCTCTCTGCTGGTAAGATTGGGTAATTTTTATAAATCTTGTCTTCAAGTTCACTGCTATTGAGTGTGTTCAGTGTATTTTCTATTTCAGGCATTGCATTTTTCAGTTATAAAATTTCCATTTGGTGGTTCTTTATATCATTTATTTCTTGTGATTTTCTAGCTTTTCATTTGTTTCAGCAATATTTACTCTTACTTGTTGGAGCACTTTTCTACCTGCTTTAAATTCTTTGTCGGATAATTCACATAGTGCTCTAATATCTGTGTCATCTTGGTGTTGGTTTCTATTGATTGTATTTTTTCACATGAGTTTGAGATTTTCCTGTTCTCTCTATGCCAAGTAATTTTTAGATTTTGTTTTAGATATTTGGAACATTGCATTATAGAATTTAGTGTCTTTTAAAAATTCTATGGAGAATATTGATATTTTTGTTTTGGCAGGCAGTTGGGTTTAGGCCACAAATTCCAACCATCTGTAGGTTTGTAGTTTTAATCTCAGTTTTATTTTCAAAATTTTTGCAGTACTATTTAGGTTTTTTTCATCTGATCACTATCCAGTAGCTAATCTGTGACCTACATGGGGTCATATTTTAGTTTACAGCGTCCATGGTATGCTATTTATGGTGAAATCTATATATGTGCAGCTAAGAGGTGATCTAGGAGTTCATAAACAGTTTATAGGTTACTTTCTCAAACTCTTTGGTTGTGTTATATCCTTGGTATTTTCTATGTCCCTGGGGCCCCCTTTACTATCTTCCAGCTAAAAAGCTTGGTCTTCATTTACTCCACTGTGGTGTGAACTTTCCACAATTGCATCTGGAGCCAAGTGAAGGAAGACAGAAGAAAAATTAGTGAGATTAGGCCAGAGTTTCTTCAGCCAGTGAGGATGGTCTTTCTTCCTTAGAGTTTTAGACTCCTGATGGTCATGTTGCTACTACTGTTGTAGCTATCACCGCTACAGGATTGCTTTGGAACTGGAACATGGGAATGAAGAACAGAGCGGGGGAAAAAAAAGAGATTTTCCTTACTTTCTGAGCATTAGGAGACCCCTTTTCTGCTCCTTGGATAAAGCTAAAGGGCTTTCCCTAGAGTTCTTGCTCTTTATTTGTCATTACCAACGGCCACTTCCTAGGTTTTGGGCTGCATTAAGTAAGCCCAGAGTAGGGGCAAAACTGGATTGGAAAAAATTAGAAACTCACAGCTGGTTTGACATAATATATTTGATTTTGGACTCTACCCCTACACACCTGCTGTTATTTACTTTTGAATTTTCAATTAACTGCTTCGTTTATTCTATCTAAGTTTTATAATATCAGTGATATTAACAGGGTAGAAAGGGCTTACTCTGTTTTACACAGAACCCGAACCCCCAGTCTCATTTATTACATATTTTAGGATGTAATGGCAACTTGAATCTCCTTATTTCATAGTTAAATATGGTTTGTCAACTATATTGTTATTTTTTTCAACATATAATTCTGCCATGTGTAACATTGCAAGCCCTATTGAGATGATGCTATATTAAATGTAAAAGAAATAGGAAAATTTATTTCTCTTCTAGAGCATAGTTTTCAGAAACTCTTAATTTTCCATAATTATATTACATTTGAAAAATTTTGTTTTCAGTTTAAACTCTGTTTTTCTGCCTTAGGAATTCTGGCTTGCCTTTCACTTTGGAGTTGTTTTATTCTTTTTTCATAAGTAATCTGTTTCAATAATTAGATTACTGGCCATAGTAGAGCATAGTATGAGGTGACATGCTTCATGTTCATGGACTCGTGGCACTCACTTGCCTTTGCAGACACTGTGTGCAAGAATTATACTGACCTGAAGCATATGAAGGTGATTTCTATAAGACTCAAAAGTGTGGGCAACTTCATCTTTATTTTCAGTTTACCTGGTGAACAACGAGATGTAGGATTTTTGTTCATCAGTGAATGGTGCTTGGAAAACAAGCCTTTTTCTGGCTAGGTCCAAAATGAAAGAATTGAATATGAAAGAAATTGCTGTTGTCGATCAGCTGCTGACAGGCAACTAAATCACTGATAATCTTTTTAAAGACAACTAGAAAGTATTTCCAGGAACTGACATGCTATAGTAACTGAAAGCAGAGTATGTATCTTAGTCTTTCAGGCTGCTATAACAGTACTGCAAACTGGGTGGCTTGTAAACAGAAATTTATTTCTCACAGTTCTAGAGGCTGGAAGCCCAAGATCAGGGTACCAGCATGGTTGGGTTAGGGCCCTCTTTTGGGTTGCAGACTTTCCCTTGCATCCTCACATGGTGGAAGAGGCTAGGGATCTCTTTGGAGCTTCTTCTGTAAGATGGGAATCCTATTCATGAGAATTCTGCCCGTATGACTTAAAAACTTCCCAAAAGCCCCATTTACTAATACCGTCACCTTTAGGGGTTAGGATTTCAACCTATGAACTGAGGTTGGAGAGGGGATATAAATATTAAGACCCTAGCAGCATGTAAATGATTCCATTAAACAAAAACTGAAAGTTGTCTGAGTTTCATTTCCATTTCAGTTTTACTATTGTTTGGTAGTTATAAAGTTCAATGTTTGAAACTATTAGTGAAAGTAAAACTTTTGTTGTTGTTTTTATAAAGAGATATCCTAATTTACTGGTTCTCCATTATACTTCCTGATTAAGAATTTTATTTGTACCTGAAAAAATGTGATGTTGAAAAATATAACTACTCTGATTATGAATAGAGAGAAGTTGGTGTATTAAAGGAACAAACATTTTGTTTATTAAAGATCTGTTATATTTTTAAATTCATGATATTCAATTAGATAATATACTCAGATAATTGTATGAAAACATACTATTTTTTTAAATTTGAAGAAAGAGAAAAGGTATTTCTCTCTACCAGTATACATATTCAATAGTTAGTCTGAAAAGCTTTTTCTGGGCATAGGCCTTTATGATGTGGGGTCAGGACAGTATATCTTTAATATTTTCCTAATGGTCATTTCCATTGAGGAAGTCTGAAAGGCGCAGAATATCAGCTGACCTATGTGCTCCAGTTTGCACATATCCTTCCTTTCTTTTGAAATTAAAATCCTCACTATCTAGTTAAAATTGACAATTCCAGTTCTGAGTCCTTTAAATATGGAAATGCTGTAATGGTACAGAATGATCAAGGGATTAGAAAAATATATTTTAGATCCATTGGTCTCAGTTGGGAAGAATTTTCTACAAACACATGTTGAAAGGATTTGGTACTCATTCTATGCTTCTATAATATCTTGTGTTTATACCCATTACTATACTTGCTATCCTGTAATATAATTGTTGATTTTTGTTTTTGTCAAGTGTGTCAGTGCTTAAGGCCTAGTGGTACCTAGAAAATAGAGAGAACAGACTAAATATTTATCGAATGAATAAATAAATTAAAGACAGGTGGTAGAAATATGGAGAGTCTGATGTACTGCCTATTTGAAAAAAGTGAAAGAAAAGTGATAACTGGTTAAGGATATATAAGGTCTTAAGTTCAGGAAATAATTTAAATTCTAGTAGTAGTTGAATTTCTGGGATGTTTAAATATAGTTTTGTGTATCTTTTTCTAAATTGCCTTCTTAGGTGATATGACCAGTCTATTTGTTGGGATAGATGTTTTCTAATTCTCTGTTACTTTGTTTTCAATTGTTTTTTTCCTATATGCTGAAAGTGACTTCTCCCTCACTGAACAAAATGTTTTCATTATTATTGGCCTTCAGTACTTGCATGTGTCTTCGTGTTTGAAGGGCATACAGTTACTCTGTCAGAATGTCTTATATTCTAAATAAATAGTTCTCACATCCATCGGCCCTCTGGAATAAGTCATTCTTTATACTTTCCTGTTTTTTTTATTTTGAACCTAAGTTAAATACAGAAACAGCTAGGTGAAAGTGAATTGTAATGGCACTAATTTTCATAATTCCTTCCCTAGAATAGTTTGGTGAAAAACATTACCTAACTGTTCGACCTGAAGAATCTTAAGGGCAAGAAGGCTCATGAATATTTGTATATTATTAATACTTATTAAATGACACTTTTAAGTACCACCTTGAATATTGTAGTTATAGCTTCACTTAACCATGACCTTTTTTTTTCTAGAGTTATCATATGTTACAACCATTTAGTGTTTTATCTCCTATAACTATATAAAGTAGAAAATAGGATTAAAAATCCTAGGACTATTTACTTTTGAGTCCTAGATTTTGTGTCTTGGTTCAACATTTTTATTTTTAGATAAACTAGAATCTTGATAAATAGTGTAGAATAAAAAACTTATTTCTGTTTGTACTATGAGGTCTTTTTAAAAAACTGACCATTTAAATTTTATGAACTTTGTACTCATACCATTTTTTCCTATATGTTGATATTCTTGGAAATCTGTTCTTAGAGTCATGCAGATTTATTATGATACAACTAAACTCCATTTGGGGTGGGGAGGTTTTCATGTGTTTGTACATGTATACTAGTTGAGTACTTCTTTTGTGCTAAGCACTTTAAGTGTATTATGTGATTATGTTACTTAACCTTTATAATGACTGAAGTAGTTACTACTATATCTTCATTTTATAGATGAGAAAACAGGCTTTAAAGAAGTTAATATCACACAACTAGTGGCAGACTGTTTGAGGTTTGAACCCAGAGAGTTTTTCTAAAACCTGTTCTAAAGGAGCATTCCTGTCTATACTGAAGAATACTGGTATTAAAGCTCTTAGCATCAAACACGCAGACGAAACATATTCTAAATAAAAACATGTCAGAATAGCCCACTTGAAGCAAAGAAGTCTGATAGAATTGTTATATGGTGGAAATCAGGTAAGAAAAAAAACTTTGGTAGCATTCTGCAAGAGATTAAAAATTCAGCAGTGACATATCAGAAGCAGGGGTCAGTTGATTTATGCAGCAGAGAAGCTGGAAAGGAAATAACTATCAAGCTGAAGGAGTAAATTGCATTAACCTTACTCTGAAGTGAACAAGTTGAAGTCAGTAGAGCGAATATTCATGATAGTTTATTTACGCCAGATTGATAAGTGTAGATAAATCAACAAAATTCCCCACATAGCTTTCAAGGGAATTTTAAAGGAAATCAGGGACAACATTGGAGAACCATTGACTCATGTGTAATAAGTAGCTGTGTGTCAGAGTACAAGTTGAATACAAATGTAGATAGATGCCTATACTAAAGAAAGCTTGAGGAGCCCTCTGCAGTGAGAGACTAAACCACGTTTCCAAACAAAGCAGTTTTCTATAGTCTTTAATGGTGTTGGCAAACTTTTTATAAAATGGATCAAATTGTATTATATTGTATTTTCATTTATTTCCTAAATTTTTAAAAGTTAGACATTTATACAATCCATGAAGTGATCCCCCTGATTACTCTAGCACCCATCTGGCATTACGTATAACCATTACAATAATATTGACTATATACCCTACACCAGTGGTCCCCAACCTGTTTGGCACCTGAGACCAGTCCTCCTATGAGAATCTAATGCCTGATGATGATCTGAGGTGGAGCTGAGGCAATGATGCTAGTGCTGGGGAGCCGCTGCAAGTACAGATGAGCTTTGCTCGCTCACTCACACTTCCTACTGTGTGGCCTGGTTCTTAACAGGCTACAGACTGATACCGGTCTGCAGCCCAGAGATTGGGGACCCCTGCCCTACATTATACTCTAAATCCACATGACTGTTTTGTAACTGCTAATTTGTACTTCATCCTTTCACCTTTTTCACTCAATCCCCCAACCCCTTCCACTCTGGCACTTACCAATTTGTTCTCTATATCTGTGAGTTTGTTTTTATTTAGTTTGTTTCTTTTGTTTCTTATATTCCACAAGTGAAATCATATGGTATTTATCTTTCTCTTTTTGACTTATTTCACTCAGCATAATACCTTCTAGGTTCTTCCATGTCATTGCAAATGGTAAGATTTCATTTTTAAAAAATAGCTCAGTAATATTCCATCTTATATATGTACTATAACTTTTTTATCCAATCGTGTATTGATGAGCACTTAAGTCATATTTAACAGAGTATGTGGTTTTTGTCGCAGTTATTTAACTTTGTCATTGTAGTACAAAAGCAGCCATAGGCAATATGTGAAGGAATGCGCATGACTGTCCTTCAGTAAAACTTTATTTACAAAACACTCAGCCAGTTTTTTGACCACTGGCCTATAATAATGGATAGTATCCCTCTCTAGGGATAAAAAAAAATAAAAAATAAAAAAATAGCCTTGATTATGGTTCTCCAAGGGAAAATAACACTTTTACAGGTAAAATCAAAGTTTTGATTAGATAATAAGGAAGCACTTAATGATTTTATTTAAGACTGGGTTGAGGTGGAAGATCTTGCATTAATAGTAATGGTTAACATTTTAATGCTTCTTATTACTAGAGAATGTCATAAGCACAGAGTTTGTCTGACATCAGTGCCCAATCATTAATCACTGAAATACACCACCACTCATAGTACCTTATTGAATGGACCCTTTTTTGGCTTTTTTAGAAGGTTGAATTTGGGGATTGGTTTATCTTGGATAGAAGTTTGGAAATAAAGAATTAAAAGAAATAGACTATCTACAAGAGGTCCTGAGAGTTACTGTGGATTCTCTGAAAACCTTAGCCATACAAATCCATATAGTATGTAGCATCTTTATGAAGTATGCTTTGTCCTTGGATTAAGTGTTACCAACAATAGTGACAGCTCTTACTTTTCCTAGTATCCCTTTCATTCAGCTCTGGCTCCCATTTATCATATCAATACCTTTCTATAGTAGAGTTTGTAATGGCAGAATTGGGTTTGGGAGTGGGGTGGAAAATAGAATTAAACTTCCTCATGGCCGTTCATATGTCTCCCTTCTTTTTTCTTTGTGTCCAAAGGATCTCATTGTACCCTTCTGACAAAATGTTACTAACTTGATCAATTAGTCAGAAATGTTTATTCATAATCTTTCAGTCCTTTGCCTTTTTCACTTTTGTCTAGGGAAAACAAAGAAATTATGCAAACAACTATTTTATTACTCTTCCCTGTTTTTCTGTTCTTACTAGCAGTGATAATAACAGCCGTTTATTGCATGGCAGAGGAGCTAAGATTTGAATCTAGGTCTGTTGGACTCTAACATTTGTAGTCGTAACTAGGATGTTGATACCTTTAGATACTGTGGGTTTGCCTGAGACAGTAGGAGGAAGCAAGCAGAGGGAGTTTTGAAGTGAACTGGAAAGGAAAGGAGTTCTGTTTTGTAGTAGATGGAAGGAAACAGACTTTGGAAGAGGAAAAGATGAGAAGAAAAGAATGATAGGAATTTTAAATGGAGCTAGTCAAAGCTAAAATGTTTAGTTTCTATTACTAAGAACCTCTGGTCCTTTCTTGGATTCCTTAAAGTGCTCTCAGCAACTATTACAGTAGAAAATAGATTGTTAGCATTGCTGGTATAACTTGAAGCTATTTTATAGAGTGTGGTAGTTATATCTTAGAGCTGTGCCATTAGTATAGTAGGTAGCTAATAGCCATATTGGACTAATTAATGAAAATGTAAATAAAATTTAAAATTTAGTTCTTCACTTGGATTAGCCACAGTTCAAGTACTCGATAAAATAATTCCCAATTGGGCAGCACTGTTTTAGAGAACTGTTTTCTTTACTACTGTTACTTGAATGCATTGTAATGGCTCACCTGAGACTTTCTCTTCCATGATTTGTGTGGGAAAAGAGTTTTAAGGTCCTGAAAACTGTTTTTTTTTTCATTCCACATTATAAAAGTTGATAGTTTTATGATAAATAAAATTTCAAGATTAGGTCATTCTTCTCAAACTGTTTGATGAACATATTTGGAATAGTATCTTCAGTACATAACAGAGGCAATAGAAAAGGGCAACCTGGAAGGTAGAAGTACTTTAAGATCATTATATTAGGGATAACAGACTTAAAAGATATTTTAGCTTGGAAAGGTAGAACCTGGGAAGAGAGATACAAGGTTGAAATTTGTAATTAAAATGATCTAAAAAGTAAACAAAGTTAAAATCTAGAATGAACATCACTTCTTTGAAATTTATTTGTGGTAAATCAAAATTAAAAATTTGGTTTGACTTATAAATAATTAACTTACAGAATTTGTTAGTAGAACTAGAAAGAAGTCTATGTAAAATAGACAGGATTAATAGAGTCATAGATAGTTAATCCAGAAATCGGGTCATATTTAACTGTTTGGGAAACCACAGAGGAGGATAGTCAGGGCTACCGACAGCATATTTCTTAGGTCTTTCATTGACCACAAATTCCTGGCTATGACCATGAGCTTGTATTGTATTCCTCTGCTCCTGTTACTGGAAGTTCAAAGCAAAACTGGTATTAAAAAGCCTGGATTCTTAGATTTAAAAGAGGAGTCCAGGCAGATAGAACAGATGAACATGAACAAGTTAAAAGTTGTTGAACTTAAACGTGTGGCTTTGGTCTAGTGAAATGCTAAAACCCCTATCATTTTGGATGAATAAACTTGTAATGTGGCATAATTGTTTTAGGTGTGGAAGCAGTTAATGCATGGTATGTTCCAGAAGGAGCACATAAGTTATAAAAATTTGGAACACTCAAACAGTTTTTTAAGTAGATTTTCAGCATGTAAAGAAGGAGAGTTTAACGACTTGATTGAGGTCTCTTAGCTTCTCATGATAAATCATTACTTATGTACTTGATTGCATGAGTTAAAAGAGAATACACTTTATTGTGAAATATAAATTATATGTTAATGTATAAACACTATAAGCTTAATATTCTTAAAAGAGAAATATTACATCTTCTGAAAACTTTCTAGGTTTTTAAAATACTGCTAATTTTGAAATTGACATTTTTTTCACATTGAATTGACTCCAACTTAATATTTTTTATTTTAAGATATTTAGGATAATATGGGTGAGTCTATAGTATGACTTTCCCAAATAAATTATTATACTTAATTATAGACTTAAATAATTACAGTCAATTATAGATCATACAGGAGCACAGTGTAACTAAAATGAACTAAACTGGGACTTGTCTCAAGCAGTGTTTCTTAGCTTTTAATGTACATATGAATCTTGATAAAATGCAGATTCTTATTCACTAGGCCTGAACTGGTGGTGACTGAGATATCCTGTATTTGTAACAAGTTCTTAGGTGATATTAATACTATATTTTTGAGTGAATATCAAGTAGAGTAACTATGATTATATGGGAATATTTTAAAAGTAATCTTCTGTCTTCCATCGATTATAGTTGTTCAGGTCAGAATACTTCGTAATTATCTTGCACTCTTGTTCTCTAACACATACCCACATTTGATCTTGTCAAACCCTTATGACTATATTTTGAAAACACAGGTAGAATCTGAGTATTTTTCATCACCTTTGCTACTGTTACGGTACAAGCCATTGCCACGTCCTCTCTAGATTATTGCAGTAGCTTCTTTGCTGTGTCTGCTTTTTCCTTTGCTTCCTCCTCTGCTTAAAATTTCCTATAGGTCCATCTCACTCAAAGAAACAAAGGTATTTATTTACCTTAGCCTGTAAGGTACTGCATGATTTTATGTTCTACTGTCTCTGTCCTCATCTACTATTTTTCCTCTTTTACTCTATTGTAACCACATTTATCTCTTTATTTTTTTTCTTGAACACACCGGACATACTTCTCTACTCTGCCTTTGGACTTTCATATTTGCTATTCTCTCTGCTTTAGAATGCAATTCCTTTAGATATTCAAGTAACTCCCTTCTTTCAGATTGTCAGTTCACATGTCACTTTATCAGAAAAACTTTTTCTAAACACTCTTATGAAATAGCAGCTTCTCCACTTTCTCACGAGTTAGTCATACGAATTGTATGGTTTTTATTCATAATTGTATTATTTTATTTTTCTCCATAGCACTTCTCAACATCTAACATATCAGATATTTTACTTTATTTTATATCTCACACTAGAATGTAAAGGCAGGAATTTCTGTCTGTCTTATTCAGTTCTGTACTTAAGATATTGCTTAATAGTATATTCATAGCACTCAATAAATCTTTGAATTAAAAAAAAAATCCCACAAGAAGTTGTTGGGCCTCTCTTTAAATACCTTCATTGTTAGGTTTTCCACCTCCTTTCAGAACAGCCCATTCTATTTGAAGATAACCATTAACCTTCTTAAGCCTTTTGTTCTTCCAGGCTAAACATTCTTGCTGCTTTACCTTTCTGCATATGATATGATTTCCAGGTCTGTCAGCATTTTAGTCATCTTCCCTGGACTTCCATCATTTTGTCCATAAAGAATACTACTAGAACTAAAATAAGTGTTGCACATGTAGGCTAAGTGAGAAACGTTTCTCTTGTTTTTGACATCCTTTTTTTTTTTTTTATTAAGTTAGACTGTGATTGTCTTAACTTTTTTTTAGTAGCTCTAGTCCTCATTTCAAATTTTTAATCCAAAACCTTTAAATCATTCTTATATGTGCTACTAAGTTTCTTTTCTTCTGCTTTACAGTTAGTTGGTTTTTGAACCAAAGTTGGGCCTTTGCATTTCACCTTATTTAACCTAATAGAGAATTTTCCTGTGCAATAGGTACGTTTAATGTAGAAACTACCATGAACAAAAAATTACTTCATATATAGATAGAATAACTGATGAAATTGGTGATTTCTTGTGCTTAGTTATTCCAAAATGTATGCAAATACATTTACATACATTGCAATCACATATCTTGCCTCAATTCAAGAAATAATTCTGAGTTGATTTAAAAAACAGTTTTGCCTCATAAATTTGTTCCCCCTGGCTAACATTAATTTTCCATGTATCTCATTTGCCTCTTATAACCACCATTTTCTAGTCTTCTGGCCAGAATAATTCCTTCCCTGTGTTTATGTAGTCACTAAATCTCAAAAATATTTCAGCTCTTTAGTTTTTTGATTTTTCTATTCCTTCATAGCCAGTGACCCTACCTATGCAAATCTCTCTGCTTCTAATATCTCTCCACTCTAATCAATTCTATACTTTTCTGGCTGCTCATTCTTTTAAAGGGTTCATTTATATCACTTTTCTCACATCATTGTTCTTTAGGAGAATCTATATGATTGAATTTACATTTTCAGTCAACCATTAGAGATACCTCTATAATCTAACCCTGCTTGATTTACATTGCTCTGCTTATAGCTTTTCTTAACCCTCAGTGTAATCTTTCAGATGCACTTCTTGGCACACATGCCCATCCCTCAGGATACACACACACCTTTACACTTTTACTCTTATTTTTGCCAGATTGACCTAGCTAAATGCTATTTTTTTCTTTTATATTGTGTTGCTCCTTAAATACTTTGAACCCCTCAGTGCATATAACATATCACCTTCAATGAAAAATCCAATCCAAACTGATCTCTTTTCTAAGCTCTGATTGTATTTATGTCTGACCACACAACTTATCATTTAGTCTGTGTTGCTTAATACTTAAATAAGGCTTTTCCTTTCAGTAAGACTTTGTGCTCAGTGGGCAAGGAACATAAAAAAGTATTGTGGATTATCCACAAAATTTACTGACTGGGCCTGTACTGTGTTCTTTTATGTGTAAAATAATTTCTTAAAGTTCTGGATATTATTTAAAAAATATTGGGAGAAAGCAAACATAAAAATTCTCTATTATAATTCATCCTATAGGAAACCCCTTTTCAAGGCGAAATGAAGAAGAAAACTGTATATACCCTAAGTGTGGAAGATCAAGAATATGAAGATATGGAAGGTAACTTTTTCTTTTTATAAAACTTGCATGTTAAAAGCAAAATTTAGTGTTTTCAAACTGTTTATTTGCATACATTTCAAAATACACAAGGAGTATTTTATTCTTTTCTTCTTTTTGTTCTTAAATTCTGAAATAAGCTGCCCATTAAGAAGTACACACATAATTTTTCTTCCTCCCATGTCTTATTTTTAATTGATCAAGGTTTTTGGTTTGTTGAGCTCTTTTGTTTTTCTCTTTAAATTTTTGCTCTCTATTTTTTTTAGTAATTACATACTTTTTCTGTTTTTATTATTGTTGTTTTTCAAAATAGCATTGATATTTTCCTCTGCTTCTAAAGTTAATATTTTAATCTTCACTGCCAATAGTAGAAGATACTTAGAATACTAACTTTGAGCATCCTACTCGAGATTTATAGGTTATAGTTATCTATCATTTTGGTACCTTATTTATTTATTTTTTTTTTTGAGCACCACAAATTAAATGGTATTTGATACAAACAGTATTTGGGTGGAGGGTTCATTCTTCTCTGTTCCTTTTCTTTCTGGGGGGGAAAAAAAAACTTAAGTTCATTAAATGAGAAATCTGTTGGTAAACTCTAGGTTTTTGTATTTATCCTCTTCAAAACTATTCTCAAATAGGTATAAAATTTTGGATTGATAGGTTTTTTTTTCCTTTTAGTACATTGAAGATATTTAAACTGTTTTCTAGTTTTCTTTCTTGTTGTCAAGAAATCTCTTTTCAGCCTTAATTGTCATTCTCTGGTAGATGACCTGTGTTTTCCCTCTTTTGCTTTTAGTACATATTCATCTTGGATGTTGTACAGTTTTGCCACATTGTTTCTAGGCTTGGATTATTTTTATTTTTCTTTTATCTGTTGGATAATGTTTTTTTGTTGTTTGATTTTATCTTATTTTATCATTTTCCAGATTGCCTCTTCTTTATTCTTTCCTTCCGGACTTCAATTACTATGTTAGACTTTCTTCTGACGTCATTTATCAACAGTCTCTCTTTCACAGGTTATATCTCCTCGCCTGTCCTTTATAGTCAAGGTAGTTTCCTCAAATCTTTTTTCCAGTTCACAGATTTCTTTTTTTTCTGGGTATAATCTGCTGTTTAATCATTGTGTAGTATTTGAAAATTATGATATTTAAGCCAATGTGTATATAATTACAAATATAATAAATATAATATGAAATATAAATATAAAAATAAGTAAATCTAAATACTTGCTTCTGCTGATTCTTACTCTGAGCAACTTATTTTCTTAGGTTCGGTAATGTTTGATTATGAGCTCATATTTGATAAATTTAATCTGTGGAATCCTGGGGACCTAAATTAGGATGCTTTCCTCCAGAGCAGCAGTCCCCAACCTTTTTGGCACCAGGGACTGGTGCTCCTATGAGAATCTTATGCCTGATAATCTGAGGTGGAGCTGAAGAGGTGATGCTAGCACTGGGGAGAGGCTGCAAATACAGGTGAAGCTTCATTTGCTCACCCGCTGCTCACTTCTTGTGCAGCACGGTTCTTAACAGGCCACTAACCAGTGCTGGTCCGCAGCCTGGGAGTTGGGTACCCCATTTGTATTTGCTTTTTCCTGAACCCATGCTGGGACCACTTTAGCCCTGTTTGAGGGTCTTGGCTTCACATGGAAGTCTCTCAGACAGTTTCCCTACCTGGGTTGGTCCTAAGGGTTAGTATCCAGACCTGAACATTAGTGTGGACATTTGCTCAAGATGATCCCAGCTTTTCCATTTGCCTGGGTGTATAATCTCATTTCATCTGACCATTTTTGTTTGTTTTATTTTATGTTGAATCTTGGAGCTCCTTTTATTTACTTTGAGCCAGCAATACATACTTTTGTTTGTTGATTACATTTTTGATGGGCATTTAAATCAGTACAAACCATAGGGGTATAATTTGGTATATCTATTCACTTTACAAATGTAAATATATATTGATCTAGCAGTTCTATTTTTAGGAATTTACCCTGTAAATATACTGTTATTAAAAATGTGAAATGACAAAAGTTTTTTATCGCCGCACGGTTATAGTACCGAAAGGTTGAAAACAAGTGCATGTTTGTCAGTAGGTTAAAACAAAAAAAAAAAATGCAGACTGGTGTATATAGTGTCCTAGCATTTGTGTGAAGGAGGTTTGAAAGAATATGTGTTAGGATTTTCTTGTCTGTGCATTAAAGAAATCTTTGGAAGAAAAGAGAAGAAACATAGCAGTTAAGTGAAACGATGGAGGTAGGTATGAGTGGGAGATTTGTCACTACAACTTTTCTTTTTTACTTCTAAATTTTTGAATTGTGACTTATTTTAAAATTAAATTTATGCAAAATCCTTTTCACTCCCCCATTAAAAAATAAAAATTAGTAAATTTTGGGAGTATAATGCTTAAGGAGTATGTTTGTTATATTGTACCTAAGATCTAATTACTTTGTAGTAGAAAGGCCCTTTAAAGTATCTAGTCCATAATACTGCCACAAACATGTCATTTGATCTGGAGAACTTGAAAGCATATGTGGCTTCTTTACTTTATAGGCAAAGAAAACAAAGATAATACTACTACCCCTGGCCTGTTGTACAATGAAGCTGACAGATGTCCAATATGTCTTAATTGCCTATTAGAGAAGGAAGTTGGTTTTCCAGAAAACTGTAATCATGTCTTCTGTATGACCTGTATTCTTAAATGGGCAGAGGTGAGTCTGAGAATAAATATTAAATATTATTCTATAGTAGTTCTCTACCATGATTTCATTCTACCTAAAGATACTGGTTTTCATAAATTATTTTACAGTAATGTGTTTTCTTCCTTTGTATAAATTTCATTGTATTATTCAAATTCTGGCAGTATATTTTTTTCTAATTTTCTTTTATAAAAAATTAAAATACATACCTTTTTTAAAAACTTAACCTTACAGAAATGAGAGATGGGTTTTTTTCTTGTAAAAATGCAGTAATTCATCTTCAATGTACTTGACCCTCTTGGGATATCTGTTTACTACTAATGACACCTTCTGTCTGCTGTGTGTTTTATATTTTTCAGATAATTTTTATATAGATTATTTGATTTCTTCTTTATATCAGCCCTGTGGGATGACCAGAGCAGATGTAATAGTGTCCTTCTATTTGGATTTTGCATTCTGTAACTTGGCCAAGGTCTCATACCTTAAGAGGCAAAAATGAATTTAAAACTTCATTTTCTTAACTTCTGTTTTTAATTTAGTATGAACTAATTTTAGAGTATGAGTTAGACGTATTACTGAATTTCTTCATAAACAATAAATGATTAAGAAACAGGACATTTTGGACTTTAATGTATTATGTTGACTCAGTTTGGGCTCACTTAAGTAGATCATGGTACAGGTATATTGTGAAATAAAAATTCATTGTCATATTAATCATGCTATATAATCTGAGTAATTTGTCAGTGTATATCTATTAGTAAAGGAGGTAAATCTCAAAAACATTTTAACAGTAGTTGCTTTCAAATTGTTTAATGTCCCTAAGCATTTTGGAATTAATCACTTATATAATTGGGATTTTCAGAGTTCTCTGTTTACTTATATTTTTATTAATATGGTGGAAAGGAGAACATAACTGTATACTGACTATGGCTGAGGTTTGGGAGGAAGATAAAAAAAGATTTGCACCAATTAAATTCATAATAGTATACTTGGAAACAGTTCTGTTTATAATAAAATCTAACCTTATCTTTGGCAGGAAGGGACTAAGAATAGGTGAAAAAAGTATTTTGAGTTTAATTTAATTATTTAATATGATAATAAATCTTTATGTTTGCAGGAGCATTGACTAATGAAATAATAATGCATATTTTCTCTGCCACCCAACTAAAGATTTTATCTGTGATGAATTTCATACATCTTGGTTTGCTTTGTGATTAAATCTTTTTTTAAAGTAGAGGAGATACTGCTTCCAGTAGAGAAGCAGTATTACTAGATGAGTAGAGGGCTCCAAGTGCTTCTCATAAGATTATATTCAGTGAGTACATAATTGTGAGGTTCAACAACATAATCTGAGTTTGTATTTTTCTTTATGAAAATGAGAATTTAGAAAATAGACACAATTCTTCATCTTTCCTTACCCTCTATGTGAATCTTTCACACAACCATAAACTTTATTATGGTGTACGTGTTCTAGGTTTCTCTAGGGTATGCCTCTAGAAGTGGAACTACTAGGTTGTACACTATGCACTCTTCTAGATATTGCTAAACTTATCTATGTTTTTAACTCCTGTTGAATATTTTTAAGTTGAAAATACTTGATAACATACGTAGTGTTGCAGTCAACACCTTTCTTGAATGTAATATTTTCTTTCTTATGTGTTACTCCTTTGGGCATAAACATTTGGTTGAAGCCAGATTGCTTTTAAAAGAAAGTACGTATCTGCTGTAATGCTATAAATTGTGATGGGTTAGGGTTGAGGGTGTTGCAGTATTTTTCAAACCAGCGGTCCCTATCTTTTTGGCACCAAGGACAAGTAGCTGCTATGAGAATCTAATGCCTGATGATCTGAGGTGGAGCTGAGGTGGTGATGCTAGCTCTAGGGAGCGGCTGCAAATATAGATGAAGCTTCATTCTCTCGCTCACTCACTGCTCATATCTTGCTGTGTGGCGGATTCCTAACAGGCTGTGGACCAGTACCAGTCCAAGGCCTGCGGGATGGGGACCCTTGCTTTAAACAAAAGTAGTCTTAAAAGTGGAGAATAAACAGAACGTTTTGAATTATGTCATTGTCCCTAATGGGGTTAGCAGCCATCAATTAAATAAACCATTAAGTAGAGAAGGAACAATAACACAACCTAGTAATAAATCGTTCATTATACGTAATAAATTAATACAAGTTAACAAAATCTTTTAGACTTTGAACTAAATTTTCAGTGAATATTTTATTGGTATGATAAAAATTAGATGTGTTTTGAAGTATATATATGCTTTAACACATAGAATCAGATTTCAGATTCACTAGTATTTTTTTGTGGCTAATATTAATGTCTTCCCTCTTGTTTTCCTCATCTCCCTTCTGTTTTTAAAGAGGCATGCAGTGTACTTTGGATTTCAGGATTAGAAATAAGTATATATATTCAGTCTCTTAGCCAGTCAGGCCGTGTGCTAAAGCTTTCTTATATATTCTTTCATTTAAATCACTATTGTTTATTTTATATTCAAGGCAAGGATTCTGAACTCTAATTTGTTTCTAAATACCTCAAGGGATAGCCTGAAATTAAAATGACTTAAAAATTATACATAGTTTAAAGTTATACTAGTTTTTATTTCTTTGTAAGAAAGTAGAAATCAAAGTGAGATTTACAGTGTTTGTTAATCTACATAGTAAGAAAAGAGCACAAAATATATTCAGGATCATCTTCCTAGTCTTGTATTACTTTCAGAAATTCAACTGGGTTCTCTTGAACTTTGTTTTTAAGGTTCACTGAAATATGATTCAGAATGGATATCACGAACCAAAAAGGACTAATTTATTTACCTTAGTATT
The DNA here is from genome assembly GCA_004027375.1 of Macroglossus sobrinus. Taxonomy (NCBI): domain Eukaryota; kingdom Metazoa; phylum Chordata; class Mammalia; order Chiroptera; family Pteropodidae; genus Macroglossus; species Macroglossus sobrinus. Next base: position 70,883 of record PVKZ01000509.1, read on the forward strand.
TTTAGGAATTGAAGAAGTTCTGTTCTGTAAGAAGTAAAGTTAAGATATATAGTAATCTAGTATATTTATTTTGAGCATATTTCTGAAAATTTTTATGCTTTTTAAGTATCTTTATCCAAAGTCAAAGTTAGTTTCAGTCTCTTCAAGCTCTAAAACTTTGGTTCTTTGGTTATTTAAAACAAAAGCCACGTAAAGACTTTAAAGTGATATAACTGAATTTAGTCTCTAGGTATTTCAAAGAATCCACTTTACCTAGGTCAGAAAGATTCAGGATAATGGAACCTGTGGTGGCGTTCATGGTCATAGCCTAATTGCCTTCCCTTGAGGACACTAGAACAAAATGAAGTTAAGCATGTCCACTGTGACTATGTTTAATTTCAAGGAACTCATAATAGGTAAGCCTATTGGTTTATAAAATACTAATGATGATGTAGAAGTAGAATATTGAACTAAACAAAGACATGGTAATTGACTTGACACTTAAGGAAACTTGAAATTTTTGTTAAATCATCAGTATTAGAGCTGAGAATCTGAAACTAAACAAAAGAAGACTTCTGGACTGATAAAATGTATATAGAGCCAATACACTATATAGTTTATCAGCCACTCAGAAAGTTACTTATTTTACCTATATTGTGAGCAAAATTACAGACAAAACATATTCAGAGTTTTTAACTTTCACCTGAATTTAACTTTGTCTTATTTCATACATTTTAAAGTACAGTCACGTGCCTCATAATGACATCTCAGTCAACTACGGAAAACATTTACAATGGTGGTCCCATAAGATTATAATGGAGCTGAAAAATTCCTATTGCCTTGAAGTCATAATCATCATAATGTCATAGAACAATACATTACTCACATGTTTGTGGTGATGTTGGTATATATAAAACTGCATTGCCAGTCATATAAAAATATAGCACATATAATTATGTACATAATACTTGATAAACATCTATTATTGGTTTATGATTTACTGTACTGTACTTTTTATCAATATATTAGAATGCACTCTTTTAACCTATTAAAAAATTTCCTGGTTCATGCCTACCCAGGAACACTACCCCCGCTCCCCCCCAAAAAAGTTTGCTGTAAAACAGTATACCGTGTTACACCGACAGCAGACTCATACATCTGTGTATAACATATCTCATGAGTGCATCATTTTCTTTTGTGCTTGATTTAATCTCTTGTTTTGTACAGTAACATGCTGTATAGTTTTATGGCCTCAGAGCAGTAAGTTAATACCATAGAGCCTAGAAGTGTAATATGCTATATCTTCTAGGTTTGTGTCAGTGAACTCTATGATGTTTGCACAATTTTGACACAATCGAATGACATAATTGCTTAATGACGCATTTCTCAGACTGTGTCCCCATTATTAAGTGGTGCATGACTGTAGATAATGAGACAAAGTCTGACATGTGGCTGTGGTAGTGACAGTTGATTGTAATTATGATCCCCTATAAGAATATACCCCCTTCACACATACACTGTTTAAGAAAATAGGATTTATTATTTGGCATGTTGCCAAGAAGTGGTTAAAATTTTGGCCTTTAAAGGTTATAGTTTGAGAACTTGGAAACATTTTATGTTTGAAGCATTCAAGAGTTTAACTCTACTTAAAGGGGTATGCAATATATGTGATTAGGAGTTTCTTGATATCCACTGGTTTTTTTTTTTTTATCTTTTAAGAAATATAAAATATTATCTTTTAATTATTGAAATGTGATTAACTTTCCTACTTTAAGAGAATTATCCTCCCTCAATTTATTTATCTCAGTCTTCCATTTCATATCGAATGGTGACAGCTTCAGTTTGAGAAAGTAAGGTTAATGAAATCAAAATTGGACAGTTGGCAAAGATATGTTTTCTCTCATGAGACTAGAAATGAAGAGTCTTACTTTGGTGACATGCAATTCTTGAAGAAATCAAACAACAGTGTCCAGTGCAGACAGGTGAGGAGTGTATTTTTGAATTAATGCATACTAAAAAATCAAAATAAGACTAATTGACTTACATCTATTCTACTGATGTATTTTATATGCAGATGTTCCTTTATGCAGTGAGTATAAATCTGCACATCATTCTGTTGTTGAGATTACTTTTTAGTGTAATTCAGCAAAGTTTTATTGTTTGGATTTTTTCAGTTTTACAAAACTAAAATTTAAATTTTCTTTATTTCTGAACTAAAACAAATTTCTCAGTTATGTAGATCTCTGTAAAGAATAATTTAACTGTACCTGTGGAGCACTGCTATTAGTCATTATCTTTATCATTTAGAAAGCATTTTCAAAGACATTATTTCATTTAATTCTTACAACTTGTGCAATAGGTGATTTGGGGCTGTCTGTCTTCATCTTAAAATGGGTTAGAGAAGTTGCTAATTCTGACTCCTTCAGAACTTGTATTTGTGACTAATTTTCCCAAATTCCCCATTGTTTTCACCTTGTGGATTAATCCTTTGGTAAAACCTTTGATAGAACAAAGAATATTTTTTACATTTTGAACACTCATTACCTAAAACATGTAATAGATTTTCATTTAATAGTCTGTTTTTAACAGTTTAATGTATATTTCTGTATAGCCTAGTTTTAAATGTCAGAATTTGTAAAATGATTTATACAGGTAGTTTAAGAAATTTCTGTTTTTATATTAGAAAAAGAAAGTCTTAGCTATTAAATGTCAAAAGAAATTAAGATTAAAAGTAATTCTACCTAGCTGTTGTAATGTATCTGAGAAATTCAAAAGATTCCCTTTGAATAGTTAAATGCTTTCTTGGTGTTAATTTTATCACTGACAGTCATTTGTCCTTTAGGAATACATTCCAGAAAACTGTTATAAAGAACCACAGTTTCACTAATATGGATTGACAAGGACTATCTTAAAAGAACTGGTTAAGTGTGATAGGGAACATATAGGCTGACTACAGGTGAGCACTTTCTTTGGAGGTTCAGGCCAGGTACCTTGGAACTATCAACGTGAAAAGATTGGTCCTGGTGAATAACTTTAAAATAAGCATCAACCTCTAATGGTATGCATTCCTAAATGATCTTTATTTGATTTTGAACTGCAGTTTTATGTAATGTGCTCTATTTGTTAGGAGGGATAGATAGATTCTGTTCTAAAGATTTCCATGAACAGACAAACCTACCTGTAAGCATATGTACTGGGATTTAGTCTTTAAGCACTTATCTTTAACACTTCCTTCTCTCTCTCTAGGAGGGGCTATCTGTAGGCAGCCTTTGTGATTGAGGATAGAGCAGCAGCAGGAAGCAAGAAATATTAGAAATCAAGAATCCTGAATTCCCAAATAAGGAAGGTTTCCTGTTCTTATATTTAAATATGGGTTTGTCTGAGCTGGGAATTTACAACGCTTCAGAATACTAGGGTATGTTTTACTGAAATCATTAGGAAGATTTTTTTTTTTCCTATCAAAATTGCCTCCTTAACTGTTATAACCTTAGTACAGAGCAGTCAGTAAAATGTATGCTCTGTAAATTGTAAAGCAGTGATCAGATTCTGTTATATTTTATAGCTGTATCAAAAAGTGGAATGGTGATATGGAGTATTTTGATTGTAAAACTAAATTAGATACTTTAAAAATTATCAAAATGAAAGCCATATTGATTTAAATAGGTGAGTAATGAAGGGTATTTTTGTTGTATATAAGGAATCAAAATGGCAAATAATCAAAGGGTATTTATATCTGTTGTATATAAGGAAAACAAAATTTGGGGTGATTTTCTATAAAACTAAAATCACATTTTTAAGCAGAATAGATATATTAAAATTTTTTCTACATTGGTTTTAAATGTGAATTTTCTAAACCACACAACTTAAAAACTAACTCAGTTTAGTGGCACAAACTGCGAGGTAAAATGTCTTTGAGATTTTATCTACTGGCTATAAGGATGAATGCCTTAAAATTAGGCCAGTACAAATCATTTTTAAAAATCTGTTTGTAAAACTTTTCTATTATAGCTATTTGATCATCATGTTATGTGTAATTTTATGATTTACTGTCTATTAACAGATGGTGTCTTTGAACATTGGCATGTTTTTAAAAAGCTTCATATTTGCAGTATACATTAACAAAAATTAAAGGTCTACTTAATTTAAAAAAATATTTTAATTTATTGAAGTATTCTATAAAGACTTAATTCAGAACAACTGAATTTCTTTTCTGCTTCCTCTTTGAAATGCTTTGCTAAACTGTTCTAAGGTCAGAAATGGATGTAATTTCTCAGTAGTCATAGCAAAGAAATTTTGTCTTTTCTAGGCAACTTGTTTTCTCAGCTATGCTTTTGTTAACTCAGAATAAATGGGTTTTAAGAAATTTTTCTGATGGCTGGGTCTGAGCCAGAGAAAATCTGTTAACTTATTTTCTAGTGTTAACTCGATTATTTTTAGGAACTATGAAGATTTGATACTATATAGCAATGGTTTTCCAGCTACTACTTTTTTTTCTGTTTTCTTTCTTTTTATAATAGCAGTGGAACCCTTTCTTCAAATGAAACCTTAGACAAATCTATGGCAATTATGCTTAAAGAAAAAAGAACAAAAACAAAATCTTACTCAGAACCCCATTATTTGAAACTGATCAAATGGAATGGCTCAGATTTAAACTGTCAGTTTGAACATTGTAAAGGAAAGACTGCCATTTAGCTGATGTCAACAGAGAAAGTTTAATAAAGAAGAAAATGGGATTGTATAATTTCAGAGTTTTTGAAAGACTCAGTGCATCTGATATAGAATACATTTTTTGAACACAAGCAGTGGCTTTCTTTGAATCTTAGTAAGTGTTGCATATTGAAAGAGATATAATAAAATGATATAATTTAATTTTCATATGTCATGCACTTTGCATATTCCAACAAATAGTCACTAAGAACTCATGTCTCTCACTTGTATGTATACATCGTATTGTGGATTATCTTTTTGTTAATGTAACCAGGCTTATTTTATTGTTAGTACAGTGAAGTTAGTTGATGTTTAGAAGACTTTACACAATAGTCTATGTCACACACTGTTAAAATATTATTAATTCCTTTAATTCTCATAAAAAACTTAGAAAAAGTCCTATTATCTCCATTTTCACTAATAAGGTAACTGAAGCAGAGAGGCTATATAACTTTCTCCAGGTTATACAAAAGCACAAAATATAAAAGTTGTATGTAAATCCAGAGCCTTTACACATCTGTCTTAGTAGTTAAAAAAAAAAAAAAACATCGAATAAAACATTTTCATTTATTATTGTTTTATCTTTTTAGAAGTGTTACAAAATTTACCTTAAACTAAAAATGAAAACATATTTTGAAACTTTGGTAAAAATAAATACTTGAAAGTTTTTACTTTTAAATATTCTTTTGAATTATAGATGTATTAATATCTAGACTAAGAAATTACATATATTACATGCTAATATGGTAAACAGCATTCACATAGTTACAGTGCTGAGTTCTTTGAACTAGAATTGCTATTTGCATTGTATTATCAGAAAGATGTGGATAGCTTTGTTGCTGCTTGTAGTAAAGCTTCATAAGGTCAAGTTTTCTGTAAGGAAAGTAATAGCATCCTAAATCCATAGTATTTGGAAGTAAGCTGAGCTGGCTTCTACCAGTCTGAACTGATTCAATATATAATAAGATCACATTTCCTAATTCAGATGTGGTAAAGGATTTTATTAAGGCCTACTTACTTAACTTTAGCAGAGTAGTAAAAGTAATTCAATTTATATTTTGGCTACTCCCAAAGTGACTCTTGAGCTTTGTGAAAATGTATTATATGATCAAAGGCTACACACAGTCTGATCTACCTGTACTTGGCTAAGCATATCTTGATATGTGCCTGATCCAGAAAGGCAAATATCACATTTCTTCACTAGAGAATATGAGATGATTTATGAAAACTCCATTACTATCTTGTGGTCTTTTAGATTATTACTAATAAATTGTGAAAATGCTGTTTTACTCTTTGAATTATTTTGATATTATTAAATCACAGGTAGTAATATCACCTTTCAGTGCTTCTTAGGCTACAGAATATTCCCTCCTACCCTAGTAGACAACATACTACATCATAAACAGTTTAAATAATATAAAAACCATTTCTATACAAATATTTAATAGTAGTATCAGAGGAACTCTTAATTATAGTTGATGTACATTAATTTTGAAAGTATAGGAAATATATTTACATCAGAATGAAATTGATTTAGAATCACAGAGTGATCGAAGGATAATTTTTCTTAATCTGTAAAGAATTACAATTTAATTGGCAAAAGACCAATAACCTAGTAAAAAAAAAAATGAGGCAAAGGGCATGAATAGACAGCTTTTTAAAAAACAACTTTGAAAAGGTCTTAAAATATGAAAATATGCTTAACCTAACTCATAAAAGGAAATGTAAAATTAAAACTATTACAGCATACCATTCCATTAAGAATGGAGCAGCTAGCTCTGAAATAGTAATACAAACTAAGGTATATAATTAAGATAAAAACAATATACAGTTAAGTGTATGAATTATTTTATATTAAAAAGATGCATATATATGTGTATGCATTGGATATCTCCAAAAGATACATAAGAAACTACTTTTGGAGAGGCCAACTAGGTGGTTAGGGGAGAAGTGGAGGAATCCTTTATTTTCTCCATTATCTTTAAAAAATTTTATTGCTGTTTTAACTGCCTATTCAAAATAATTTTGGAAAAAAAGCACTAAGTCATAAAATAAAAAAAAACTATAAAGGACTTGTGCCGGCCTTTTTTTTTTTTTACAACTGATTTAGAGTTGCCCACATGCTTTCAATTCACAGAGCTGTTGATTTCAGCCTAGCTCTCATACCAGTAGTTCTCAACTGGACAAGCCGGTCCTAATAGATATTATCTTGATAACAGAGATGGTATCTCTCTTCATCATTGTATTTCACTTACCTAGTAAACAGTTGGTGCTCAGTAAATATTTTTAAAAAATTAAACAAATTAAGATATTTATTACTCTGTGGCATGATACAGGTGGAAAGAATTTATCTGTGAAGAAAAAATTATTTTGTTTCCTGTTCCAGTGGAAAACATAAATGCATTTGTTATAGTTTAATTTTGATCTATTCTAAAACAACATTTATAAAGTTATAATTTGCTAATCATTTGTTTCAGACACTGGCTTCATGTCCTATTGACCGAAAACCTTTTCAGGCAGTGTTTAAATTCAGTGCATTGGAAGGTTGTGTTAAGGTAAGGCTTAGATTTTGATTTTATTTTGTAACATGAACAGTATAAATTTAATTCAGTTTTTCTTTACAAGATTTCCAGTTTGAGTAAATTTGTGAATTGTTCAACTTTAGTTTTAATTTGTGATTATCATTCCTTCTCAGCATGATAGCCCAGACTTTTATACAAGGACTCAGAAATTCTGAATCTTTTTTTCCTTTGCTCCCTAAAGAAAAAAATCGTGGTCAGCTTACATTTTTTTTACAAAATGTATTAGAGCTTTGATGCTCTAAAAGAAGTTTCATATTAAGTCTTAATTACAGAATATTTGAATATTTTGAATAATTTTAGTGTGAGGACTTCTGTATTTCAAAAATATTTATTAATTGGATAGTGTTTTGAATATATTTTTCTATTTAAAAAATGTTTGAAATGGAGTATTAGATCAAAGACTAACCCTCACAAAAACTTAAGTCCAAAATACCTGAAAAGTGTGTTTTGATAAAAAAAATGATAATGTTGAGAAGGTTAAGCCAATAAAATTAAATATAAAATGTTATCTTTGTTCTTAAATTCTGGTACTTGAAGGAGAATGAGTTTAATTGGAGAAGGATAAGGGGATTTGTGTAGATCTTGAGTGGGACTTCTCACAGTTTCAAAGTTAGCATGAACAGACAATTTTTTTTCTTTAATTAAAAGTATAATTTATATTGTAATGCTTAATTCTCATTACATCTATGAGATGCACACACTATACATAACTCATTTTTATTCATTATTAACCATGATTATGATTTGTATTCATATTTACTTTTGGCTTACAGATAAAAGAAGAAAAAAGAAATAGAAACATATTCCTGAGTTAATGAGTAAAAAAGTGAAAAGAGAAAAGAGTAAATAGTTAAGTAAAATGTATGAGAAAGATTTCTTGAGGTATCTCTTACAAGTCACAAATGATATATAGCTAAAAATAAGAATACTCAGTGTGTGTGTGTGTGTGTGTGTGTGTGTGTATGTATATATATATATATATATATATATACATACACACACACACACACACACACACACACACACACATACATACACACATGATGCTGTTGATGGAAAAAACAAACTTCCCAGGTAGAACTGTAAGTTCATGACAGCTTGTTTGCTGTCTATGTGAGTAGAAAGGGACATGAAAGCAGTATGCAACTATTTAAGCATTAAATGTTCTCATTGTAGGTATTTATAATTTGTCTTGATATATTTTAACAGATGTACAAATAAGACGGCAATTCAAATAAAATGCCTTAAAAATTATTTTGCTGCTTATAATTGTATAACTCTGGACATCAATGCAAATTAGTATATATTTTGGGAAAAGTTATAAATGTGTATATTATAATCAAAATTAAAGCATGACTTCTGTGAAAGAAATGTTCCTTATTTTTTTAGACTATATATGTTTTTTGCTAAAGATTCATTTGCATAAGTTAGCTTCCAAACATTTTTCTGTTGTTTCATGTGAAACTTTGTTCCATTGCTTGGAATAAAAATTTGTTTTATTTAATAGGGTTTGTACTTAAAAGTTTGGTGCACTGTTAATCTAATTTTGTCAAACTTAAAAGGTACTTTTACGTGATGTTATCCATATACTCAAAATATCTTTCTTGGACCTTTGCTTATTTTGAATCTTCACTTTATTATCCTTTTCCCTTTACAACTAAACTTGAATGAGACATCTACATTTACTTACTCCATTTTCTCAGTCAGTTCTCACTTCCATTGAACCAGTCACCTCTATCATTTTCTTTTACTAAAACTGTCCTCACTAAGCCAGAATAATCTTCTGACTGGTCAGTCCTACGGTTTCTGTATGTAATGCTGTTTAGTACTTTTATTTCCTTTGACTTCCAGGACATACTTCTCTTATGGGTAGGTATTGTATGTATGTATGTATGTATGTATGTATGTGTTACATTTTACTGTATATAATGTATGTATTTGTGTGTGTGTTACATTTTACTTATCTGACCTTTTACAATCTTCTTTGCCATCTCCCTGTCTCCTTACCTTTTCTTAAATCGTTGAGGCTCCTCATAGGATCCTCCTTTAAATTCTTTTTGTATTACTTTCCCCCTAAGGCTTCTCAACTACTTCAGTAGCTTTTAATGCTGTCTCTATTTGTATGACTTCTAAAATTCTGTCATTAACCTAGATCTTTTTCTTTAAAACCAGATTTGCATTTTCAGCCACATGTTGGACATCTCCATTCATAATACCAAAGGAATCTAAACATTAACAAATCGAAAAATCTTCTGAGAGTTTTCCATTTTTTTCTGTCTGCCCCATCAATGCCTCTTTGTCTGCTTAGTGTGCCTAAATTTGCACTATCATCTAGACAAGTTCTGCCTATAGAAATAATACTATAAGCCACTCTATGATTTAAAACTTTTAGTAGCCATATTAAGAGTAAAAAGAAAGTTAAAACAGATTTTTATAATATAATTTAATCTAACATATCTGTTATTTTAACATGTAATATTTTTAAAGAATTATTATTGAGAGAGTTTATCTTTTTTGTTATTCTTCTAAGTCTTTGAAATCTTGTGTATATTTTTACACTTACAATATATCCAGTTCAGACAAGCCACATTTCAAGTGTTCAATACCCATATGTGGCTAGTGACTATTAGACAGTGTAGATCTAGACTACATATTGTAAGAGCTTTCTTCTGTTTTTCTGGCTTTTACTTATAGTCTGTTCTCATTCTTCATATCACCTCCAATGTTATCCTAAAAAATAAATTCGATCATCTCATTCACTTGATTTTAAAACCTCATATATTCTCTGATTCCTATGGAATTATTTTCTTAATTTGAAGCCCTTTATAATCTCGTCCAAATACTTAACATCAACTTCATATCCTACTAATCTTCCCCATCTGCACTGGCTTTTGTACTTTTTCTCAATTTAGAGTATTTTTTTCTTAGACAAATTCCAACTCGTTCTTTAAGACCAACTTATAAATTATCTACTCATTAAAGTCTCCAGAATTAATTTCTCAGTCGTTAATATATATGCCGATTTGTGCTCATATATATGATATGAGCACTTAGCCTGCCTATCTCTCACTATTTTGTTTCCCCAGAGTTTGTATTAAATATATGGCTTAGTATGCTTGAATGAATAAGCATATGTGTTTGGGCTACACTTTTATTCAGACAATTGTGTTTTTTTAATTTTTTATGTTTTCAGGGGATAATTGATAGAGATTATCATTTGTGATGCTAGACTTTCACTCTAAATAGGTGATATTACTTTTCTCCTAGGTTCAAGTAAGACAATTGAGAGAAACAAAACACAAGAAAAATGAAAATTCTTTCAAGAAACAGCTCTTCTATCATGAAAATTCTAAAAGCTGTATGAGGTTAGTGATGAAATTTATCCAAATGTGTAGAACCAAATGTGTAGTAAAAGAAATGAGTATTTTTTTTTTTAAATGATGTCAGGTTTAAATGTATTTTAATTCTTTTAAAGCACATACTTGATAATTAAGGAAGGATCAGCTGAAATCTGAGAATATAATTTGAGTTCCTTTTTTTAGGGCGTTTTGGGGAGTGAGATCAGTTTTAGATTGATATTTTTATAAAATAAAAATGTTAGAGCAGTGTAAAATTCTGTAAATTTGTCTGAATGCTTACTCATTTTTGTATGTATCACAAACCAATAACAGGTAAGCACAGTGCACAGACTACATTTTGAGCATCACTGGACAAAAAGTAGAAAAAAATAACAAATAATATAGCTCACTATTCTTCATGAGACAGTTATATTTCAGACTATTTATTATCTTTCTTATTTTGCTTCTTTGTATTATAGCCCGCACTTGCTACCAACTATAACAAATATTTATGTTTAAAAAGTCTTTAAACATGTTTAGATTTATTTCTTTAACTGCTCTTGTTAAAACAATTAGAAATGCAGTGCTTAGTACTTGACTTTAAAAGGTTTTAATATTTTTCTAATTAATTTGACTTAGTAATGCACTGGAAATTTATTATTAATACTTAACTGGTACTAGTACATTTAAAATTAAGCCCATCTTGATCTGAAATATATTTAGAGCTGTCCAAAAGTTGTATTCTTAAGTCCGTATATTGACAAATTCATAATTAAATCTATAAATCATTAGTACATTTTATCAGAATACTAATACTCTCTTTCTTAAGAGAGTAAATTTATTTAGTTACCAAATAGTTGACAATAGTTCCTGAAATATAATGAATCATGCCACTAATTTATAATACTGTAGCTCTTTTTATCTTCACTTTTGGGAAGTTATAGACTTCTTTGAGAATCTGAAAAAAGCTGTAGACACCTTCTTCCAGAAAAACGTGTTACAAAACATATTTACAGACAACTTTGTATATGATTTTTAAGGGATTCATGAAACACCCACTGTAAGAGCCCACCCATAAACCCAAGTTAACTGCATTATAGCAAATTTCATTTACATTTGCTTTTAACTATCTTAGCTTTGATTCATGCAATTGTGTTTACATGATAGTAGCACACTTTTTCATGGCATAATGAAGAAACACCTTTTGCCATCTTCATTCTTAATGTAGCTTCTGTCACTGACTGTGACAATGTCATGTATAAGTATTTTTGTGCTTTCTTAGAATAACCCCAGTTCTCTTGGCTCTTGCTTGAGAGTGTATATAACAGGTTCATTCAGTGGGTCTAACATTAAGTCTGAGGTAATCCACAGACTTAATTGCTTTTTTTTTTTTCCAGGGGTTTATGGTAGGGGGATGGAGTACGGAAATAACATAAAAAATAATAATTTGTTTTTGTCCCAAGTCAGACCCTTAGAGATTTCTCCCAAGGTGGAAAACCTGCCAGCTATTGGATATTTATAGTACATTCTTTTTGAAGTCTTTTGGATATTTTTGGCATTCCTCCTATTCAATCTTACATTTACTACATATAGCTGAGTAGTTTCTCCAGCATTTTGACAATATCCATTCAGTGTTGCCTCTCTCTTCTAAAGTGGTAAAACGCTGACCTCCTTTCTTTCCGATACATCCTACCAGTTCTAGAGAAAGGGATTGCAGTGATAGGTATTTTGTTTCTTGGTAGTGAGCCCTCCATTGTAAGTCATTAAGAATAGGGAAGGGCAACTAGTTTTAAATTACTAGAATTTAAAACTCAGTGCCTAATATATTTTATTTGGGTGGGCAGTGAATTGAAAATAAATGGGCAAAATTACAATTTTCACTTAATTATCTCACATATTTTTTGATGTTTACAGAAAAAAAGTCATAGGAGAAGATCTGTTAAGGGCAAAGCTCTATAACTTGAAGATGCATAGTAAGTGCCTTTTTACTTTTGTTCTCTACTTTTTTTGTTGACTTTAATGTTTGTGCCAAAATTCTTAGTAATATTTTGGTTTGGAAAACAGTCATGCTGAGCTCTTTACATTGTGCTCAGTCCTACATAAACTGTTTTTATGGAGTTATTTATGCTGTTCCCTGCACTTTTTGTTTTTTTGCTCAGCTTGGAGGAAGGGGAGAGAGTGAGTGAGTGAGTGAGTGAAGAAGAAAAGGGTATTTTTCAACTACTTGGTGGTTAGTAACCTCCATTGTGGTCTTATTGTATTCAGTGCAAAAGATTTTAGGGGAGACGGGATAAAATACCTTGTGGACCAGTAACTGTAAGCTGTAGCAAGGGAATTCTGTGACTGTGAAGTTAATTCACAGTTCCCAGAAGTTGTGGTTCGGCCTCTAATCATACTTCTAATTTGAAACTTTGGAAATAAAGCACCTCTTACATATTTATCTATGTGAACAGTTAAATATTCCTGTCTTTTGTTCTTATCTAGTCATAGTTCTGTACAGGAAAAGTTTGTGGAGCCTGAGAAAAATGGCACAGTAGTGTTTTATAATTACTCCTGGGAGCTCAGGCTGTTTATTCTATTCTGAAGAACAACTTACTATGAACTGTTTGTAAGCATTTCATTTCCAGGCTAGGTTACAATGAATTTCTCTTTATAGATAGAAAGAATTAATGAATTCATTGTTCTTAAAAGTAAGTGATAATCAGTTTCATTTTTTTTATACTTTATGAATACTAAGTTTGGTTGTTACTGTTTTTTTTTTTCTGATTGCAATTAATATTATCTCTTAGGTTATAGATTCCTAGATTTACAGGTTAATATTTTTTCTTTGATAATGTACTGTTAAAGTGAAATTGCACTAAAAGAATTGCTCATGATTAGATGAGCATTTTTCTTTTCTTTTTTTTAAATAACTTTAGATATCAAACGTCTTTCTTTTTCTAAATCATTCTGTAGATTAGCATACTTTTTTAAATGGATACTTTGTTTGGTAACTCTAGGATCAGATATAATATTTATTGCAGAGGAAAATTAAATGATGTTAACTAGATTTTCTGTAGATAATTTGGCCCACTGTTACTATGTTAATCCTCATTTTAAGACTACTGTAATTTTCTTTAAGTGAATATCTCAAGAGAGAAACAGGCAAATCTTAAACCTAAAGTGCTTCAGCATAGTGAAGACCATTTATGAGAATCTGTGATTTATTTGGATTTGATAATTTATTTTACTATTCAGAATATGAAATACTAAACAGGTTTTTAATGGCTATTCTAAACTAATTTAATATTGAATAGCTAATTTTAAATTATAGTTCTTAAAAAAGAAATTATTCCTGCTAGCAGGTTAACATTGTCAAAGGCCCGTAACGTAATATCTTGTCTACTTAAGTGAAAGTGCCTGAGGTCATTTGTTTGGTTAGGATAGGCAGAAATATTCATTATACTTTATGAGTAGGTGATATAAGGGTACTAATAACTAGGTAATTATGTGGAAATATCTTAACTGAATGAGTTTGGATTCATTTTGAGGGCTACTGGGTACTTATTGATTATCCATTTAGTTAGTTTTTCTGTGATATTGCTTTTTACTTGGAGAGTTTAATACATCAAAATAGGTTATTACCTAGGGAAATAATTAGCTTGTATTTATATATAATGTTTAATGAAAATTACTCAGGTTTAAATAAACATAAGAACTAATTGGTCCATTTTGGAGGATGCTAGAAAGTTAACTAATTTTGAAAACAGGTACATTTGCTTGGTAACTCTAGGATCAGAAATAATATTTATTGCAGAGGAAGATTAAATGATGTTTATTTATGAAAGGAAAGATCCAAACATCTATCTTGCCTTTTTTAAATAAACTGTGCATCAGGATAATTGAATAGATAATAAAGGAGAGTTAAATTTTTTAAAAGTATTTCAGCAAATAATTGAAGATGGAATTATATAATTTGAATAACAGCATTTTATAAACTAGTTTTATTTAGTTTAGTTTATTTGGATTCATATTCTAACATGTTATAAAAAGAAAGTAAAAAATATAACTTTATGGACAATTAGGAAAATTTAACATTGGGTATTTGATACTAAGGAATTATTGGAGTTTTTTTAATTTGTTTTTTTACTTGTGATATGGTAGTAAGGATTTTTTTCTCTAAGGAGCACTTACCTTGTAGAGTTAGTTATACACTGAAATATTTATGCATTAAATGATATGATCTCCAGAATTTGTTTTAAAAAGATCTTGAGAAGGTAGTAGATAAATTAACATTGGACATGAATTAATAATTTTGGAGGTTGGGGTATGGGTAGTACAGGGTTTCATTTTGCTATGCTCTCTGCTTTTGTATTTGAATTGTCTGTAATTAAAAGACATACTATTAGAATTTAATAGGCAATTTTCCTTCCATAGTGGTATGTAACATAATTCAAGGACTTACACTTAACTTCAGTGAAATACAGTATGTTGTCTCATTTTGTGTTTTTTTCTAGTAAGGTTTTAAGTTTCTTGTGGGTGGTAATTGTGTTTTCTATTAGGCATTTTCCAGTTTATTAAACAAAACATTAATATTAAGTACTTTTTTGATTGCCCTTGGCTACAACTCCTTGATAATAAAAAGTAACTGATCAATAGATGTAATAAACAGTAAACAAACTTAGATGCCACCAGTTTCAAGAAAGTTGTTTCTTCTAGTGAAGGAAGAAGACAAAGAGATTAATATAAAGTAAAAATGGCCAAATGGTAACATTAAACCTACTCTGTAGGTGTAACTTTTTTGTACTTTATGGAATGTTCAAAATTGTTTATAATTGTAAACTTTTAAAAATTTATAATAGGTTAAATATCTTGGCTAAGATAACTCAGCTAACAATCGGAGCAGCCAGAATTTGATCCAGTGTTCTGACTCCATATCCAATGCCTTTTCTCACTACAGAATACTTCTAAAGCATGATACTGTTAATGTTACCTACATTAAGCCTCTCACTTTGTGATTGTTTGCAACTTTTATAACTCAAATTATTGCCTTATTCTGGTGGCTCCTGTTTAGATGCATGCACTTTTGAGCCAAAAATAATAATTTTTAATATAAAATTAACTCTTATTGATAGTATAATATCTCCTCCCTACTTTATAAACCAATTAACCTTGATTATTTTGCCTTACATTTTAGAAATGTGATAGGTATCAGTCTTTTTTTTTTTAACAGGCTAAAGTTCATGAACCATAGCTAGAAGAATAGAACCTTACAGAATTTTAACCTTTAATTTTTACATTCTTATGAGGTTTCTTAGATATTATTAACAAATGGCCTCTTTAGACGACTAAGAAACTACAGTCATGCCACACTGAACAAGCCTGATATTGTCTGATCTCAGAAGCTAATCAGGGTTGGGCCTGGTTGATACTTGGATGGGAGACCACCTAGAAAAGACCGAGTGCCGAGGCGTAAAAAAATAAGGGATTGTAAGCTGACAAGATCCTTGCAATCTGTGAGGTTAACCCAGGGTTGCCTTGCCTTAAAAAAAAAAAAAAGAAGACAATGACGACAACTAAGAAAATCTGTAATGTTACTCAGAGTTTAGAGACAGTAATGAGCCTATCATGCAAGAGAGATGCAACCTTGGACCCTTAAATGTAGGCATTTGGTGACTGAACAAGAAATAAGAGACAGAGTTAAGGTGGAGTTAGTTAGTGGGCAGTTGTGCAAATTAAATACATCTTTACTTAGATGTATGTAGTTATACAGAACAAGAACCATAATGTCCTAGGGATAATTTAAATTTCTTTTTATAAAAGAACTTCTTGAGGAAATGTTGTCTATCTCTTTACCTAGAATTGTGTGGCTAAGTTTTAGAACTCAGTTTTAGCTTCTTGAATTTCTTCAGATTTTTTGAAGGAGGAAGAGGCTGTTTTTTGAATATTTATGTATGACTTTCTACCTGAAGTTATTTATATTTATGTTATATATAAATTAATGAATGACATTGTGAACTACTTTTATCTGGATTGGAAATTATTAGTATAACATTAGTTAAAAGTTAGTAGCCCTAGTAGACAGTTTTATTGGAAGTAGGCCCCTTGGGTTTTGTACTGGTTTTTTTCATTAAATCTTCTGTGACTCTAAGAAAATTATATAAATTGTTGAATTTCATACTTTTATTTAATGAAGATGATGTTGGCTCATTAGAAAATTATAAAAGGTTAGCATACCTTTTGGCAGATCTATTAAGGAGATATCACTTTCATTTTTTAGTTATACTAGATAACTGAATTTACTACTTTTAAATTTTAACCTCTTATTCTTAGAATGGGCTAACAGTTTATAATTGATGTAGTTTATAAAAAGTATCTTTTCAGGCATTTCTTAATGAAGTACTTCTTGAAGTACATGCCAGATCCATTTAATTATGGCTTTATTAACTTTGGAATCAATCAAATTTTAATTGGGTGCTACTAAGCACTGGGCACTAAGCTCAGAGCCTTTATTATACTGGTTTGTATTATAGAAAAAGATGTTTTTATGAAATATTTTTTGGGAGTAGTGTTTCATGAAGCAAGTTTGATATATTCTGAATTCAAAGAAGACAAGCTTTCAGTTAAGCATAGCAGATTGAGCACCTCTTTAATTCTCTCTTCCCTCTCAGAACTCTACTAAAATGACAGTAAATGAATGAAAAGAAAAATTTTAAAAGAACTAGAGAGAAGAGACAGCAGATAAGAAATGTTCGCAAAATAGGAGCTTGAAAATGATTGTATAAGGTGAATGGTAAACTATCTTAGCAAAAATCTGAAACCTAAACCTTTCGTGGGGAGAATGGAGTTAAGAATCAGAACAGTTCACATACCGTAGAACCTTAGACATCTTGGGTCTAGAGGCCTCCAATATCGTTGAAGGCAGGTATATGGGTTGGTGCCAAGAAAAACCCAGAATTGATTTTTAAAATTTCAAGGAGCAGTGTATCTTGTAAATTCCTAGCTGAACAGAGGAAGGGAAGAAGTATAAAAGGCTTACTCTCTATAATGAGTGGTTGAACCAGACTAAACTCTAGCACAAATGAGAGTAGAGAAGACAACAGAGGTAAAGAGAGGGAAATTAAGTAAAATATGGAGGCTTCTAATTCTCTATCTGTGGTTATTTTTCAAAGCACTTGCAGTCTTGCTTGTTCCCAAAGTGGAAAATAGATAGAGGCATCTTCTGGGATACTACCTTGCCTAAGAGAAAAAACTTGGAGATATTTACATTACGGAGTCTCTGAATAAAATAGCCAAATTTCTGCTTGATCACCCTGCAGTGCAACCCATTAGTTGAAAGGCTGTGACCACCCATCCACACCATTTTCAATCAGTATTTTAGTGTCCCACAAACTGTCAAGGATCACCAGATAGTTGAGGGAAACTGTGGTCCAGTGTAATAGAGATCAAAACAGAGACAAAAGGAACCTGATAGAACAAACCCAGTGCTGGGAAACAGGGAACAACTTAAAAATTAATATCCTCAGTGGTAAGAGGAGAGAGATTTTATGAATGAAACAAGAAAAGACTAAAAAAGAAAACTTGGAAATTAAAAATATTGTAGTATAAATTTTAAAAATTCAACAGAATAGACTGTAAGCTAAGACATCTCAGAAAGTGGGATGAAAAGTCAAAGAGATTATAGGGTATTAGTCTACGAGATTCTGTACTGAATAATAAAATTTCAGAAAGGAAAAATAAAGCAAAAGGCAGAACGATATCAAGTAAAGTACTACAAAGGAAAATTTAATGGACTAGTAGGGTGTGACTATCCAGATAAAGAAATCTAATACATAGTAAATGAGGAAAGAACTACACTTAGTGCTTCATAAAATTATAGAACTCTGTAGATACAAATATACTAAGAGCTTCTAGAGAGAGAAAACAGACCATGTATAAAAGAATGTTACCAATAACGGATGGAGCTATGGAGTAATGCCTTGAAAATTGTGGGGAAATAATTTCTAACCTAGAAAATTCTATGCCCTGCCAAACTACGAGTCGAGTCCTAGGGCAGAATAAAAACATGTTCTCAAACACATGAGAGCTCAAAAATGTATTGTCCCACACCTTTTCTCAGAAGTCTTCTAGAGAATGTATATGCTTCACTAAATGAGAAAGTAAACGAAGGAACAATGTGAGATTCGGAAAATAAGTTCTGACCCAGGAAAAAGATTAACAGAGATTGTCAAAATGAAGATAAGGGAACAGTCCCAGAATGACAGTCAAGCGGCAGCTTTTAGAGAGTTACCTGTTCAGACTGGAGTAGGACAAAATAAGAGTATTTCCAAGAGAGAGGGGAACAGGCTTGATGAATAAGTTGATGTGTTTGTGTGTATTAGGAGACTTATACTTTTGTTGCAGAGCTAGCTAAATTGATAGATAATATAGGAAAACAAAGAAAAAGAAAAACAAAGCAGTTGTTAACCCTGGAAAAGCAAAAAGTTGTACAAGAAAATAATCATAGTTTAGTATATGGTTTAGCTGTGAATAGTTATAATTTAATACAGTTTGTATCAGATGTTTATAAATTTTTTAAAAATGGTGGAGGCAGCAAAGGAAATGATGGGTAGGCAGTGGTATAACAAACAAGTATTTTTTATAGTTTAAAAAGTTAGAAAATATCAAGGTAGGATAGTATAAGCATGTTATTAAAAAGTAAATATTAGAAGAAACAGCTGAAGGATTTGATAAGTGCTTTGGGGAAACCAAATTCAAGAGTGGGGATTTATGTAGTTTTCCTTTATAAACCTAGAAGTTCTGTTTGACTTCTTACTGTATGTATTACTTTGATAAATATTAAATGAAAAGGCATATCACTGCTGTCCAGAGCAGATAGATTAGCAATGTAGATTTGTGAAATAGTTTCTAGGACACCACAATTTAGACAAATCCACTAGTATTGAACACTTTTTTTTTTTATGCTTGGAGAGGGGCGAGGCAACCCTTAGTTTACCTCACAGATTGCAAGGACCTTGTCAGTTTATAATCCCTTATTTTTATTTATTTATTTTTTATTGTTTTATTTTTACTTTTTTATGCCTACAGCACCTGGTCTTCCTAGGTGGTCTCCCATCCAAGTACCAACCAGGCCTGACCCTACTTAGCTTCCAAGATCAAACGCCATCAGGCTTGTTGAGGGCAGCGTCGCCACCATGGTAGTATTGAACACTTTTGAGATTGTTATTGGAACTGCTTAGTAATTACCAAAAAATTACCCAGAAATATGTGAAATAGCTTTTGGACTAGATTTTTATACTTAGCATTGAGCAGAAGACTAACAGTTCTTCCCATAGAGAACATTTTGTCAAATGGTGGCTTCCTGAGATAGGCTTCCAAGTGTAAGAATGGTATGTAAACAGTATGTACTCGTTACATATTGAGTGAATGAAACCAGAATGAAAATAATTCAGCATACTCAGGGCATAAAAGACATTGTGTATCTATAACACAGCAATTCTGTCTAGCTAAGGAAATAGTTATTTCTAAGAAAGTGGCTGGACACCTATCAAACATTTTTATTCCTGGCTTCTTTAAGCAGTTTTAAAAATCTATCTTTTAAATACACATCAAAGGTAGGAACATAGTTCCTGGAACTCAGTCATCACCCTTCTCCTCAACATTGAAGTTACATTTGTTAACAACATTGAAGTTACATTTGTTGTTCTGGGTGGGACATGTGTGAGGAAGGATAAAAGCACAAAGCCAAACAGCTGTTTATAGTAACTTAAATGGAAATTAGTGTGCTATTAAGTAGAAAGTAGGCTATTACTAACTGGACTGACAGAAGAAACCCCAGATACATATGGTCTCGCATTAAGCAGGAAACAGGCTTCCTAGTTAGGGTGATTTATTTTGAATAAAGTCAGTAGGCCCTTTATGAGCCAAGCAAGGCTGAAGATTGAAAGATCATTCTGAGGAGAGAGAAGAGAGAGCATTGACAGTACTAGCCACAGTTTATTGCAGACAGCAAAGTGTATTAATAGGTATAAATAGGTAATGACATAGCTTGATTATAAAGAAGAATTAAGAGCAGTAATCTGTAAAGATGCTAACATAATTTTTGTGGTAAGCAAAACCTTCTTTTATCTTCCTTAACCCAGAAGTACATATCCATAGAAATAAATTTCCAGATGGGACAGATGAAGCCAAAAAAAGAGTTGTAAGCAATGCATCCAGAAACATTGCTATAACAGAAAGCTGTTTTAATCAACACTTCTACTTTTCCTAATTCTAATTATAAATTTTGGGGAGGAAAGGAAGGGATTTACTTGAAATTGGTGTCAGTGGTTAAATGATAATTTATGGTTGACAAGGGCTGATGGCCCCGGTTCTCCTGGTCAGTTCCTACTTGAGGTGAGTTAACAGTATCTGTTTTTTAGGTCATAGCTGGAAAAGGATATATTGAGTGCTTTAATGATATTAAATAGTATGACTTCTTGTATATACTTTTTTGTTACAAGATAGTTTATTTGCATAAGATAATCAGACTGTTGACCAGGATTTTAATACTCGTGCTCTAAGCAAAGCAGTTTTACATGCTGTACGAGTTTTCTCTGTTGTGCCCTCTTACATTTTTCTTGTATCTGTGGCTTAACAGGATAAGATGAAATTAGGATTTGGAAAAATTATGTAAATGCAAATACTATTATTTTAAATGCAAATTTTCTACATATTTTAACTTTCTTTTGTCAGTATGTCAGTATCAATACTGATTTGACAACCCTTTAAAATAAAAATTAAGACAAGGTAACCAAGTCTTTTTGTGTCTTTCTACAGGAAACTCTAAATACAGTGAAATGAGAGGAAAGAAAAATACAACAGTAAAGATAACGGTTTGTTGAAAAATCTTTTTCTTAGATAATACTTAATGGTTGCTTAGTACATAACTCGAGTGCCTTAGGTATATTAAACTATTTAAATATAACTCTCACCTACTATTATGGATGTTGTTTTATTGCTGTTTGATAACTTCTTTTTACTTTTCTAGCCTCGAAGATCAAATCGGTGTACAAATCAGTGCTTCAGAAATTTTTTCTCCAATATGTTTTCTCCTAGCAGTCACACTGGAGAATCTTCTTTTACCTGTAGAGATTACTGGTTGGTATTTTCTACTTATAATTTATGCTTTTTATACTTGATGTTTTAGCTGTAATTAACTTTTAGTAGAAATTTGAACTCTGGCTCAACAAACATTGTGAAAGCCCACCTTGTATTTTGTTTCTTTTGGAAAACAAATTAGTTTTAGCAAAGAGAAAACCTGTTGTGACCCTCTGTATTACACAATGAGTACCTATGCTAGTGGGCTTTGTTTCCATTAATAATAAATTAAATTGCTCTACACAGTTTTTTATGTGATAGAGAAGTAGGCTACTTGTTAAATTGTAGGAGTAGTACCTAATAAAGCAGAATGCTTTTAGAGTAGATCCAGTCATCTTTGAATTCATTGTGACTGGCAGGTAGAGACTAGGTATATATGTGTGGAATTTGAAGACTAAATTAGAATTTTAAAATCACAGTCGGTTGACTAACAAGACATATTAAAATTGTGTGATTCAATTTTAGAAGTTGGCAAGGCAACAAAGGAAACAATTACATCTGGGTAGCTGCTTTTTGAAAAGCTAAAGTGTGCCCTTTTTTTTGTTACAGTAAACATACCTTTTTTTTTTTTTTTTTTGCTCTTTGCTTAGTTTTGATGGAAACTGTTATACCTGCAGTTTCTGTTGGAACTGCTTATTGCGGCTTTGGTTCACGGGATAGAAATAGTGTTGCTTTTTTTCTTTCAATAATAAGTATGTTGGTCTGAATTGACTTTTAAAAAGTTCTATCACTTAAGATAGAAATTTAAACATTATATTTATGAATTAGGTAAATATAATTTTGATTTGTAATATAAAAATTTTACTTTAGGAATGAGTTCATTTTGAAAGTCTTTAAAAAGAAAAAGGTTCTTATTCTTTTAAATGTGATTTATAATATTAGTTGTGAAAACTTCTGCTATACATCATATAATCCATTTGTTACTCTAAACTTAAATTGTTAGATTCTGATGAAGGTCTGAAATTTATCTTTTAGTACAGAATTTATAGACGTCAATGAAATCAGTACATTGATTAATCAGAAGAGACAGGAACTGGAATTATCATGGTTTCCCAATACATTACCTGGAATTGGAAGGTAAAAAAAATAATAATGATGTTTACTCAAGTGTTTAAATGCTAACAAGATATCATTAATGTATAGGCACAAAGTATTTTCAGTAGTTACATTTCTGAGACAGTTTTGTGCAACTTAAACTTTGGTGTCTCAAATACCTAACAAAGGTTGCTGTTTAAAGTACCCCTTGAAAGTAAAGAATTTTTAATTTATTTAATAAATGTAGGTATTTGATTTATTTAAAAGGGAGAACACCTAAATGATAATATTCATTATTAGTAATAGCTGTTAGATCGGTCACCCATCTTCTATTCTTTTTCTCATGCCAGTCTTTACCTATGTGATGTTAGCTGCATCACTGTTTTTATCATGATATTTCTCCTCTCCAAAATGTTATTTTAAATACTATTTGATCAAGACTCTACTCTGCCCTGGCAGTCATGATTTTCTATAATCTAGCTCTTTCTTAGTTTAAGTCCTAAAGCTACTACTACTAGCACATTGCTAGATACATGATAGATATTTAAATCAAGCTCCTATGTAAAAATCAAGGCCCTTTCCTGAGTATTCCCGTAACTTGTTGTAGGGTCCTTACTTATAGGAATGACAATAGAACACAAATAGAAATAAAATTAGGAATTCAGATATGTATAACGTGAAACCTTTTCTTAGAGTTATGTATTTTCGTACATGTACACACACATTGTTTTTCAATTTTCTCTTTCCGTCATCCAGAATCTCACCTTATTCTGGATAAAGTACTCTTGTTAAGAGATCTGAACTGATGAACAGTTATGAATCAGAAAAAGAAGAAGCTGAGAGTGGATTGGGTTTGGATGCAGAGACTTTGAGGTCTTAGCAAGTCTGTAACAGTGGGAACTTTGAAGAGCCATCATCTTTAGATGGAGGAATTTTAGAATATAAGATAGCAATAGAAATCAGGTTTTTAAAAATGTGTATTTTGATGTTTGGGGCCTTGGTATACACTTGGTATACAAATCTAACAAAAACTGTGATGTCTATGATATGCTTCAAGTAATATAGTTCTGTTTCCGATATTTGTTTTTATTTATGAATGTACTGATTACCCTTTGACCTCAGTAATTTCTTTAAAAGCATGACTTGATTAATTTGACTGAATTTTCTTTTTGGTTTCTGAAAAGGGAGTCGGGGGGCGGGGTGCAAGGGACATTGAATTGTGGAAATGTTCTGTTTCTTGATTGGGGCGGTGGTTGCGTAGATACATACATTTGTCAAAATTCAGCAAACTGTCTACAGCCATGCTACCCTGAACAAGCTCCATCTCGTCTGATCTTGGAAGCTAAGCAGGGTCGGTCCTGGTTAGTACTTGGGTGGTAGACCACCTATGAAGACCAGGTGCTGTACGCATAAAAAATAGAAAATAAGGGATTGTAAACTGACAAGTTCCTTGCAATCTGTGAAGTCAACCAAGGGTTGCCTCGCCTAAAAAAAAAATCAAACTGTACATTTATAATTTGTGCATTTTATTATTCAAGTTGATTTTTTTTAGAATAGCAAAAAATAAAAAGCTAAAAAATTCTTGACAAAATTTATTAAACTATATATGTTTAACTTACCATCGATTTCCCTTTGTAATTTATCAGAAAACCATGCTTTTAAAGGTTTTTTCTTTGCAGCCAATTGGTAGCCATCCTTGAACAATGAGTAACCTTGAACTTACATTTTTAGCTATTCGGGCAAAAAATAATTTAAGCACACTATATTTTAATGTTCTTAACCAGATTTGGAAAATTAATGATTTTGAATTGCTAGTTCAATATTTTAAACCATTAAAGCAAAAATGTCTTTATTTTGTTTTGAATTTTCAGAATTGATTTTATACCCTGGAATATTGCAACAGAAGTTCTTCCTCTCATCTCTTCTGTGTTGCCAAGAACTATTTTTCCAACATGCACCATATCTTTAGAAAATTTTGGTAAAGTTTGTAAAATGTTTTTCTAGTTTTTAAATTATGAGTTTTTATAAAAATTATTTCAATCTTATAAGAACTGAGATTTAACAAAAGCTATAAAATAAGTATAAATAGTGAGTCCTAAATATTTATGTAAGTATTTGGACAGTGACTTGATTTTAAAATTGTTACAACTGGAAAATCCCTTTTACTTTAAGAAATTATAACTTCTTGTCTTTGAGGGACTAACTAGAAGTCTCCCTTCTGTTTAGAGCTTCAGTCTCCAAACCACAGATCTTTAGATGTAACATCTCGTATTAATTATAAACAAATAGTTTGAGTCTTTATGTGTCTGTGGATAACTTGTTTTCTCTTGCTTTTTACCTAGATAATACTAATTCATAAAGCAAGTGGCAGTTATCAGACCAAATGTATTTTCTTTTTTTTCCCCTGTAAAATTGCCCACATGGATTTAAATCTTGTAGTAACTCATTCAATAGTATTAAAAGCTGATAATATTTGATATTATTCAGATGTTAGTAGCTATGCATTTATTCATAATTTGATTCATATGTATACTTTGTTTCACTGTTATAGATGTCTATTTTATGGTAAAATAAGCTGAAATCAAGCTATTTATTGAAATATGTACTTATATTTTACTTTAAAAAAATATTAGGTACTTCTTGCAAAGGATATGCATTAGCACATACTCAAGAAGGGGAAGAGAAGAAGCAAACCTCTGGCACATCAAACACCAGAGGATCAAGACGAAAACCTGCAGCAACAACTCCTACAAGGAGATCTACACGTACCACGAGAGCTGAAACATTCAGTCAGTCTCAGAGATCCCCTGTATCAAATAAGTCTGGGTGTGATGCCCCAGATAACAGTAATCCATCTGTAAATGTTTCCTCTTCAGCTGAGTCAGAAAAGCAAACAAAACAGGCTCCAAAACGGAAGTCTGTAAGAAGAGGGAAAAAACCACCTTTACTGAAAAAGAAACTGCGGAGCTCTGTACCTTCCCCTGAAAAACCATCTTCCAGTGATTCAGTAGATGAAGAAACAGCAGAATCTGACACACCACCTGTGTTAGAGAAAGAGCACCAATCTGATGCAGAAAGTAGTAACACTTGTACTGTGCAGACAAATGTAGACAGTGAGTCTGCTAATGGTTTGAGAAGTTGCGGTGAGCAAATAGAAGAAAATGAGGCACATACTGAGAACCATGATATGGAAGAAAGAGTGGAATCTTCATATTCTGAGTCTTGTACCCAACTGCCTCCTGTGCTAGTTGGAAAGGAGAAAGAAGTTCAAAAAGTTGAGAATATAGATATAGAGGGTAATGTTCTGTGTTTAGAAAATGAGATTTCTAAAAATATTTCTGAAGAAGGAGATGAATTAGAAAATCAAGACCAAATATCTGGACCTTCGGAATCAGAGGGAAAGGTAGATACATGTACATGTCATCCTCCAAATGATTTCCTTACGTGTTCAGCATCTGAAATTGAAGTACACCAATGTATACCAAGTCCAAGTGAGTTACCTGAGAATTCAGGGTTAGTGGTTAATGAAGAAAAAGTTACAGAGATTAATGAAGAAAAGGTGGTAGAGAGTCCTGTAGTAGAAATTATTGATCATAAAAATTATACAGTGAAAACAGAGCAGCTTGTAGACAGCCCTAAATTAGAATATTCTAAGGAGAGAATTATAGAAATAGTGGACAGAACATCTCCTGAGATTTCAGATGTTCATTTGCCTGGGCATGTCGAAACTGAAGATGCAGAAATACTTGCAACATGTGATACTTCAGAGCATGAAAACTTCAGTAATATTCAAGACTCTGAAAATAATTTATTAAAAAATAATCTTGACATCAAATTAGGCAAATCTTTAGAAGAAAAGACTGAATCTCTGGTGGAATATCCCAGATCTACAGAATTGCCTAACACACACAATGAACAGATGCAGAAGCATTTCAGTGAGGACAATAATGAAATGATACCTATGGAATGTGATTCAATTTGCTGTGACCAGAATGAATCTAGAATTGAACTGTCTGTAAATGCTGATGCTAAACAATTAAATAAAAATTCCACGGAGCACAGTTTTCAAAATAATATGCCATCTTCTGATCCTTCAAGTGAAAAGGTTGAAACTGTATCTCAACCATTTGAAAGCCCAGTAGATATGATAGATAAAGCCAAAAAGCCTCGTACTCGAAGGTCTAGATTTCATTCCCCATCTACAACTTGGGCTCCCAACAAAGACACTGCACGAGAAAAGAAGCGGTCTCAGTCTCCATCTCCCAAAAGAGAAACTGGAAAAGAAAGCAGGAAGTCTCGATCACCATCTCCCAAGAAAGAATCCGCGAGAGGGCGGAGAAAATCCCGTTCTCAGTCCCCAAAAAAGGATATCACGAAAGAAAGAAGGAGATCTCAGTCTCGATCTCCAAAAAGAGAGGGCACTAGGGAAGCTAAAAGATCAGAATCACTCTCCCCCAAAAGAGACACTTCTAGAGAGAACAGAAGATCTCAATCAAGAGTAAAAGATTCCTCTCCAGGAGAAAATTCCAGGTCCCGGAGCAGAGAAAGAGAAAGTGATAGAGATGGGCCAAGAAGAGATCGAGATAGAGATAGAGAAAGGAGAACCAGAAGGTGGTCTAGGTCCAGATCTCGTTCTAGGTCACCATCGAGATCAAGAACAAAAAGTAAGAGTTCATCATTTGGTAGAAATGACAGAGACAGTTACTCTCCTCGGTGGAAAGAAAGGTGGGCAAATGATGGTTGGAGATGTCCACGAGGAAATGATCGGTACAGAAAGCATGACCCAGAGAAACAGAACGAAAATACAAGAAAAGAAAAAAATGACATAGGTCCAGATGCTGATGATCCAAATTCTGCTGACAAACATAGAAATGACTGCTCCAATTGGGTAACAGAAAAAATAAATTCTGGGCCTGATCCAAGGACCAGAAATCCAGAAAAGTTAAAAGATTCTCATTGGGAAGAAAACAGAAATGAAAATTCAGGGAATTCTTGGAATAAAAACTTTGGTTCAGGTTGGATGTCTAACCGTGGTAGAGGCAACCGTGGCAGAGGCACTTATAGAGGTAGTTTTGCCTATACAGATCAAAATGAAAATCGGTGGCAAAACCGAAAACCCCTCTCAGGGAATTCAAATGGTTCAGGGACTGATTCTTTCAAGTTTGTGGAGCAGCAACCCTATAAACGGAAAAGTGAGCAAGAGTTCTCATTTGATACACCGGCAGATAGATCGGGATGGACATCTGCATCTAGCTGGGCTGTGAGAAAGACTCTACCAGCGGATGTACAAAACTATTACTCACGACGAGGGAGAAATTCTTCAGGTTCTTCACAGTCTGGATGGATGAGACAAGAAGAGGAAACAACTGAACAGGGTAACATATTCTGTTTATTAACACTTTTATTTGAGGAAAGAGGTTAAATTTAATTTATATTTGTATGAATTGAAATGATCCTGGTTTGTAGTTTTATAATGTTAAATTGAATACCAATTGATTACAGGTCACTTTATATTATATACATATATACATGCATATGTATATATACACATCAATATTTATTTTCTTTTTTATCCCACTCCTGCCTCAAAGCTTGACAAAGACTTTAGTATTTTAAATAAAATTGGCTACAGTAGAAAATTTTAGGATGTTTCTATGCAGGATTTAACTTCTGTTTCTTTTATTTCAGATGTAAGCACTTGAATTATTTTGATCAGTTTGATTCGTTGCTCATATGACAGATATAATCATGTGAACTTAAAAATAATTTTAATCGAGTTTTCTTTTAGTTAGAAAATCAGCCCACATTATTTAGAAATGACAGGATTAAACTAAATAATTGGAGATTAATTGCTATTTAATTTTACTATAACCAGTGGTCTTTGCTTCTGTCTAAAGAAATTCGTAACAGTTTTTTTCATAAGCCTTTTTTCTTTTGTTAGATTCTAACTTAAAAGACCAAACAAACCAACAAGGTGATGGTTCTCAGCTACCTATAAATATGATGCAACCACAAATGAATGTAATGCAACAACAAATGAATGCACAACACCAGCCTATGAATATCTTCCCATATCCAGTGGGTGTTCATGCTCCTTTAATGAACATCCAACGCAGTTCATATAACATTCATCCTCAGCTACCCTTGCATCTGCATACAGGAGTGCCTCTCATGCAGGTGGCTGCTCCTACCAGTGTATCTCAGGGACTACCACCACCGCCACCCCCTCCCCCACCATCCCAACAAGTCAACTACATTGCTTCACAACCAGATGGAAAGCAATTGCAGGTATGTTTTTAGCAACTCAAGTTTAATCAACATAGCCATTGTAAACATTTAGGTATAAGGGGGGGAAAAGGACTTACTGGCATCCAAAACAATTGTTTATTTGATTAGGTTTATGGTAAATCTTCATAACCTCTCATAACCCTAAAATTCCCACCCACCAGTAGAAAATGAATTGAAGGCGTAAATAAAATCTAGGCTACATTATGCTGTTACTGACATCCAAATAGGTTTTGTCATATTAAAAAGCCCAGATCGTGAGCCAAACTAGGATCGAGTTGTGAGTGCTTTAAAATTTTCCCTAATTTATTGGATTTTTTAGGAGGTGGGAATTTGTGATAAAGCATTATTGTGAAACTTGAATTGTCTTGTTTGAACTAACACTAAGTAAAGCTGTTCATTATCTGTTACTGTGTTTCATTTTCATAAAATATAGCATGTTAAAAAGAAAGGTATCTCTGAGGCATAAATAAAATTTGGTAATTTATAAACATTGTATTGCTAAAGTGTTATGTCTACATTTCAGAAATTCTAGAATCCTGACAGCGAGATATAGTTGGAAGAGCAGGGGAATGGGATTCCTGAAAATGAGATTTTTTATCTTTTTCTGCTATCAACTCACTGTAGGCCATTTGAGTTCACTACCTCATTTTCTCCCATCTTTAAAGGCAGGGTGGGGGGCATTTACTTTAGTTAATTTTCACAAAGATCCTTGCAGGAAAGATATTCTCTTTTTTTTAATTTATATTTTATTTTTAAAATTATTGAGGTGTGACAGATAATGTTCTTTAAATGCTGGTCTTATTTT
The DNA here is from genome assembly GCA_004027375.1 of Macroglossus sobrinus. NCBI lineage: Eukaryota > Metazoa > Chordata > Mammalia > Chiroptera > Pteropodidae > Macroglossus > Macroglossus sobrinus. The sequence continues at coordinate 100,735 of PVKZ01000509.1, forward strand.
TAGTGTTGGTGTCAGAGCATTACAATACACATATATAAAAGTAATGTTGACATATTTAAATAAGGCTTTTTAAGAATGTTATTTCTTTTTCTTCAGAGTCCTTCAGATATAATTGACCTAAATATGCATTTCTCTTTTAAGTACTAAGGTTGAATTGCTTTGAGGTTTTTTAATGTCATTTCTAATACGTGACTAAAAAGACTTCTATTGAGTACAAGTAATTCATTAACTGATAACTCTTTACAACAGGGTGTTCCTAGTGCATCTCATGTAAATAATAACATGAGTACACCAGTCTTGCCTCCTCCGACAGCAGCCCCAGGAAATATGGGAACGGTTCAGGGACCAAGTTCTGGTAATACTTCATCATCAAGTCACAGCAAAGCCTCTAATGCTGCTGTAAAATTGGCAGAAAGCAAAGTAAGTGTTACAGTGGAAGCCAGCGCAGATAGCTCGAAGACAGACAAGGCAAGTTCAAGGTTGAGAGCAACCTGCATAATTTTGTATATGATAAAGTTGAAAACATAACAGCTTTCTGTTGTATGAGTGGTAAAGGGAATTTATTGCTAGTCTTAAATTCTAATATTATTTGAAGAGTTCTATTAAGATACGTTGATGCCTAATGAGTTACTAGTAATATAATTATTTTTAGAAATGTTTGATATGTATGTTAGTAAATAACTTTTGTGTTTGTGATACTAATATTTGAAGAGTTCCTTCTAATGTAAATGCAGTATTTTCAATTTTACATTTTGAAAGACATTTTTTGAAAGTATGTGATTTGGGAAAATAATAATTATGCATTTTTTTCTTATCAGAAATTACAGATTCAAGAGAAAGCAGCACAGGAGGTAAAACTGGCCATTAAGCCATTTTACCAAAATAAAGATATCACCAAGGAAGAATATAAAGAGATTGTACGGAAAGCAGTAGATAAAGTAAGTTAGCTTTGGTAGAGTTATGTACATATTGTTTTGAACCATCTTTATTTTAATAGAGAAATGCTTAAGTCTATTTAAAATAATAAGAGCTATCTTTTAATTATTGTCTGCTTTTTTACCTTTTGAATATGTTTATGAGAGAGATGAAATATAGAAAGTCTGGTTATCTGGGGTTATTTGTTTTTCACAAAACTTTCCATTTTGCTTTCTTTAATAAATTTCCATTGTTTTTTCACAGGTTTGTCATAGTAAGAGTGGAGAAGTCAATTCTGCTAAAGTGGCAAATCTGGTTAAAGCCTATGTAGACAAATACAAATATTCACGGAAGGGAAGCCAAAAGAAAACTCTGGAAGAACCTGTTTCTACTGAAAAAAACATAGGCTGAAATGGAGAGCACTGTAAAGGACACTATCAAGATATCTGCAAAGTGCAATTTCAACATGTACCTTTAATTGAAAATCATACATAACTGTGATTGAAATTTGGTTTTGATATATTTTTTTTAACGTAGGATATAATGTTTTCTTCTAAATAAATAATAGTTCTGCACTGCAACTTCTATATCCTTTCCTCCCTTGTCCCCTTCCCCACAAAAACTAAAAGCAAATTCAACAAAAGGGTTAAAGGAATGTGCATTTTTACTAGGACTGTGTTATAGTGTGGATATTGGAAGATGTACAGCTTTTTGATTTGAACAATGAAGTGCATAAATTAGAAATATCTAAGTGCACTGGTTTTGGAAGAGATATATATAATACATTTATTCTGTCAGGCTAAAAATAAACTATGAACTATATGATTTTTCCCTCTAATTATAGAAAGCTAAGTATTGTATTACCATGAAGAATATTTCTTATAACAGAACATACTAATTGCAGGGTTCCTAATCTGTATTTTTAAAGCACACACCTGAATAAATTGCTTAGATAGAAAATGAATTATCATGAGTAAAATTCAGTGTTCACAACTTTGGAACACTGTTCACCTATTGTATCACCAAATAAAGGTTATGCTGCTTGTTTTTCTTTGTGCCTTTTTTCCCCCAAATTGAAATGAAGCAATTTGATTTGCTAGATTTACAATTTTGGCAGTCTGAATTCTTTATTGAATTTAGAAGACCAGTTTGAAAAAGTTGATGTTGTAACAATTATGTTCTTGCATAATATTTTCTACCTGTCAGAGATGATAAATTATCTGTGTCAACTGGAGAATTGCTGTTAAGTGGTGACCCTCTCTTCCTTAGGACTAAGGTAGAATTATGAGACTTCAGTGGTTTTCAGGTGGTAGTTCATCTATCTAATTACTAATGAAATTCTTTTCACACTTGAGAAATCTCCAAATGCTTTACAGTGAATAAAGTGTTAATTTGGTGACCATATGGTGGTCATTAACCATGTCAGAAAAATGTAGATATTAAAATCTGTTTGGAAAGGGAGAGGAATTAAATAATGGCGTTTTGATTAGGCTTTCAGGGACTAGGGATTTGATTTTTTTTAAATACTAGAATGTTAATTTTTATAAAAGGTAAGTTAAAAATGTTATAGTACCATTATTTTAATTGGTTATCTCCGTGACAAACTACTTTCATTCCAGTAACAATTTCCATTACCAAATAAATAACTAGAATGCTATTCAGATAAAATGTTAGTGGCTCAAAGATAGCTATATGCCTCTGAGACAGACTAACCTTTTTACTAGCTAAACTATCAAGAGCAAAGCTTTGTAGAAGAGTGCTTTTCTTAAGTAAAAATTATGTGTTTCTCAGTTTTATGTACACAATACTTTTCTGGTGCTAGCTTTGATAGGCAAAATATTTTAAATGATGGTCCCAATAATGATTGTGCTAGTTCATAATCTTATTTAGATTATGAGTGTAACCCCAAAAAGTGTTAGAAATATTTCCAGGCAGTTTTTGGTCTTGATTCTGCATTTCTGGCCATTTGTAATAGGGTATTCTGCTGATTTATATATATATATATTTTTTTTTTTTTAATTAAAGTTTGTGTTTAGATTATGGGAAAATTTGGAAGTATATTTCTAATATATTAAGACAGTACAGTGTTTTAAATATCAATGTACACCTCATTTATTTCAGTTTTGAACTCTAGAAACAATTGTGTGAACTTTCAATATTTTCAGTTAAAGCTTGTTCACACTTTGAAAATTTTGTAGCAGATTGCCTAAGCTGATTAATCACATAATGCATACTTCATTTTCTTTCAGTGACTTTTGGGAGTTGGGTGACATTTTAAAATTTGCTTTGTAGCAGTTATCTTTTGCAAACATTTTTAAATGTTTTGAAGAAAAACTAGGTGGTGTGGTCAAAAGCTAAATTTTCACATCTTTGGTAGCATTGTCATGAATTATTTCCACCTTTCTAGAAAATAGCAACTGTGTATTCCATATCTTGTTTGGGGTACTGGTTAGACTCTAATGAAGAATGTAACTGAATTAGAATTAAAACTTTGAAAATTTGGAAATATTTAAGAATATTAGTGCATGCTTTATCTTAAAAAAATAGTGCTTTACCATTCCCCATTTTTTTCCAGAAATTTACATTGTTTGCATGTGCACAAACTTAATCAAAAACATTTTATGGGGTTACATATTTCTTGTTATTTATGAAGATTCAGTATTAACTTGACCTTTGAAACCTTGGTCCTTTTAACTTACTAGCCACATTGACCTATATTAGTGATGCCTACCTATAGTGATGCCTAGAATTTTGAGAATGAAAGTAGTTACTTATTAACATTCCAAAAGTTTTGTGATTTTATTTTTCCTGGTAATTACCACATTTTCTTCATTATCTTCCTTTAAATGGCCACAGTGTGTACTGCTTGAATGTTGCATCCAAGAGAGGAAGCTTCCGAAGCAGAGTGGTTGCTGGTGGTCGGTGAGACATTGTAGAATGAGGATGGAGTGCTGTCTACTGAAACAATACTCAAACAGATATGTAGTATGTAATATTTTCTAATAAAGCCTTTTGATAAACAAAGTAGTGTCTTTAACATTTTATTAAGATTCCTGGTGACTTTTACCTCATTATAACTCTTTCCAAACATGTTGAAGTACTTCTGGAATTTGTACCAAAGTGACTAGCTTCATAGTTACATTAATGTCCAAGTTGTAAAGCAAGGTTAGAGATAGCTATAAACATTTATTTTATAGCATTTCCCCCTAGTTACATAACCACTGTAGGAAATAGAAAAATAATAAAATATTTGTAAATAGGAAGAAACCAAAAAAAGCAAAATCACCTGTAATTCTACAATTTAAAGGTAATAACTATTAACGTGGTCAAACTGCACATAACTTGTAACTTTCTTTTCACTTGATGTATTGAGACATTTCCATTTTAATAAAAATTTTACAGCATGATTTTTAATGACTACATAGTACTCTATTACATGAGTGTTCCATTTTTAAAACAACCCTCTACTGTTGGATATTAAGTTGTTTTTACTATAAATAAAATATAAACTAATATAAATAAGACATGTAAACAACACAAATTATTGTACCCATTTCAGATTTTCTTTGGTCAATTAGTTTTTATTTCCCCCACGTAACATTTTAAAATGTAATTAATTATACACACACTATATAATTTTTTAAAATTCAATTTAGTGTAAAACATTTTCCTAACTGATTTTTCTGTCCAGAGGGAACCATCAGAAATTTCGGTCTGTTTCTTTTAATGGTACAATTATAAAAGTGCTTTTTGAGGTTCTAGGATAACAGGTTTTGCAGATCTTTTTCTCCAGCACATGATACAGTGTAAACTGTTCTGTACCCTTAGTCCCCGTAAGAAATGGAAGATATATTTTGTCCATGTTCTGTTTTATAATGGCTATATTGTGTTCTGTTGATGGACATTTATGTGCAAGTTTCAACTATTAGAAACTTAATGAACACCCTTTCTAACATATCTGTGAGCCTCTATTTTTGTGTATGACGTTATACTGAATTTCAGGATATGCACATTTTAAATCTGGATAGGTGTTGCCAAGTTGTTCTCTAAAAGGGATATGCTAATCTATAGTTCTACCATAGTTCTGAGCTTAATGCTTTACCTTTAATTCCACCTTTGATATTGGGACTGAGCATGCAAAATTATTGTATAAGGTCTTAGTGAACATTCATTTCATCAAACAGTGCACACCTGTGTCAGAAATTCTTGGGTTCTTCACATACTGTTTATTCATACCACACTTCTAAAAGAACAAAATATTTAAAAATTTTAAGCCTATGATATATGCCAGGCATTCAAACATTTTGTGTGTTACCTCATTTATAAAATCATTCTAATTTGTCCTAATGATGAGAAAATTGAGATGCATAAAGCATTAACTGAGTTCCTTAGTTACACAGCCATTTAGTAATAGAGCCAAGATTCAGACCTAGGATTGGTAGAAGCCAGTCAGTGCTTGACAGTCTCCCCTTGGTTCCAGAGAGCATGAGGCGTTACACTGAACTCACAGATATAAAGTCACATTTATGTAACACATAGGAGTAATGGTTGAGCTAAAAAGAAGTATACTGGGGCACAGAAGACAATTGACTTTGGGAGGAGTGAGGAAAGGATATTCTGTGTCTAACCAGACCTCATTTTTGCTGTTTTAATGGTCTTAATTTTTTTCCTATCTTAGAGATGCCTTTAATCTTGAAAGCATCTTTCATGAATTCTTCCTCTTCTTACCTCATCTCATTCTCTCAAAAATTGCTATTTCCTCTGTGTCATCTTTTGCAATAAAATTTCTTTTAGTTCCCACTAATGTTATCATCTAACCTCTTTTAATAGTCTCAACTACTATTTAAATTCTATACACACCAGTTCACTTTATACACTACAGATTAATCTTCCAATAGGACTGCTTTGATCCTATTATTTTACATAATTTATCTGACAACCTATGTGTGTTAGACACTAGGGAAGAGTGAGCAAAACAAGACTGTTCTTGCTCTTATGGAACTATATAATATGGCAGAAAAAACGCTATCCATTTTAAGTCCTTGACATCATCAGTAAATTCTTGAAAACTGTCTCTAAGTGAAATGATATATAAGGAAACAAATTTTACCATAGACTAATTGATATAAGCCAGAGTTAAGTTTCTACGGCATATTTCTGGTCATGAGAATACCAAACTTCTAAAGACCCAAAATATTTCTAATGTTAAACATTGAAATACACGTGAGCTATGTATTTTAAAAAGATTAATAAAAACAAGAATAATTTGCCAACCCACTTATTCCAGTTCATGGTTGCCGGTGGCCAGGGGTTCTAGCATTTTAGGACACAAGTTAGGATCTCACTCTTGGCAGGATGCCTTTCCATCACATGGCACATCACACCCCCACACACAGACTGGGGCAATTTAGGCCAATAAATCTCAATGTGCACATCTTTGGGATATAGGAGGAACCAGAGTACCTGGAGAAAAACCAGACAGACGTGGGGAGAAAGTGCAAACTCCATACAGACAGTTGGCCTAGCCAGGAATTGATTTTTTTCTCATTGATTTATAAAACGATGAACAAAAATCACATTATTTGAGGATCTGCTGCATTTATAACTGATAACAGGGTACAACTGGGAGAACTATAGGTGCTCCAAGAATTTATGATATAGGGTAAAATGACTTAAGAGTTGTCAGTAAGACTCCCTGGAAGAGAAGACACTTAAAGAGCTAAAATATGAATAAGAACTAGACAAAGAGAAAGAATGACAGAGAATAGGTGCAAAAGGTCTGTAGTCAGCATGGAAACCTTAAGCCTAGAATAGCTGTAATGAAGATTGGTGGAGAGTTTTTCAGACAATATGTTATGTATGCAAAGAAAAGCTTTTAAGCAGGAGGTGTCTGACCTGATCAGATTTGCAGATAATGATTACTCTGCTCAAAATCTTTCAAGGCTCAGTAAAAGTGGTTAATAAACATGAAAAAGTGTTCGATCTTACAATTAAGTGAAACAACGTAATACATTTTCTTTTATCAAACTGATAATTTTTTTAAAAATACTGGCAAGATGCCATGAATAGGTAGGAATGAAAATTTGTACAATTTTTCTTAAAGGCAATTTGAAATTAAGTATAAAGAGCCTTAAACGAGCCTTATACTCTTTCTCTAAACATACTGGTCCACAAAATCCACATAGTCCTTTCTAGTATTTAATCATGGAAAATTGGAGTGGGTGGTTAAACTATGCTTCAGTCATGTGAAGGTATTTTGCAGCTATTTTAAATGTTTTCAGGGGAAACAATAACTTTAAATGGTGAAGAAATAGGACACAAACTATAATATTCCAACCTTATTTTTTTTAAACTCCAAAAAATACTAATTATTAATAGGGGGTATTTCTGGGTAGCAGATTTTTTTTTTTCTTCTAGGCTTTCCTTTGGCTTATAAGTTTGTTACAGTGCATAAGAGTTGTATAATCAGAAGGAAAAAAAAATTCTAATTGCACCCTCATTGCTTGGGGTGAAGGTGGGGGAAGGAGTTAGAAGCTATTCTCTAGGCCAACTTCCCACTCTTGCATTGGTCTAAGGTCTCAAGATTGAGCACCTGGCTATGACAAGCAAACTCACACAGCTTCCAAGGAATGAGCTCAGCCTCCTCTGGGTACTAGCCTGGAAGAAGTCAGCATCCACTGGCTTTGTGGGCTGAGAAAACCCCCTTAGTCACAAGAAAGTGGACTTACCATAAGAAAGAGGACTTCCCAAACAATAACAGCTAGAGCATATTCCCCCCAGTACTGTGAACACTGGAGAAGACAATCCATTTGTGGTGGTTAAATTGGGGTCTTGGCTTTAGAGCGCACAGAGAACTAGGGAAGAAAGAGTTTTGTGAACTTGATTACCTTACTTCTCAGAGCTGGAGGGACCTAAATAAAGTAGGCTGCTGCCCACCTACCTTGAGGATTGAGATAATAGATGTCAACAAAAATCACTGCCAACAATCCAATACCAACAGGAATCCTCAATCTAAGGTGCAGTGAAAGGAGAAACTTCATTCACCAAAACTGTTTGCAAACTGGAGAAACTGTGCTACCTCTGGTAGAAACCATAAAATATACTCCGCTGATACAATCACTGATGCCTACTTATGTAAAGTCCCGCTGTAGTCCCTGATTGGTCAGAACCGCACGATCTGATTGGCCATTTTGGAGCCACTCTGATTAGTCAGTATGGATGCAAATGAGGATATAGCTGCCAAGCTCTGATTGGACAGAGTAGGTCTCAGCCCATTGGTCGAAATATAATTCCAGGAACTCCTTTGTAAGGTTGAAATGCAATGCAGGAGGTTTAGCATCTCTGTAGCTCTCCCTTGATATGCAGTATGCTTGAGAGACCTGTGTAAGCAAGGGCTGCCAGACTCTGGTTATGTATTTGGGCCCTGTTAACCACAAGATATCCTTTGGGGCAAGTATATTCCTTCTTGAGTCAATAATGTGAATGTCAAAATTTCTTATTTACTTGGAGAGTTTCTGTCCTTATAATCTGACTGGTTTTCCCACTGTCTGATCTTGGATAATGATGGAAATACAATGTACTTGTCCAGTGGTTTGCAAGGAAGCTGCATATTTAGGCTTGCAGAGAGAGCTCTAAAAAAGGCAATATATGAGCTCACCCCAGACCAATTTAATGTCTCTGGGTATGGGATAGTTGAAAATCTTCACAGGTGGAGACTAATGTGCAACCAAGAAGCAAACCACAATCAACTTTTTAGATCCCCTGTAGATCACAGCTGTTCTGTTAGAGCAACATAATTAATTAGATCACAGCTTGTCTTAAAACCATTTGAATTCTATCCTTGCTTTCAAAAGCAGCAGCAACACCTGACATTTTGCTCCTTCTACCCCCCACCTTTAAACCTTATTTTCAAATTCTAATCTACTATTTTGTCTGGGGTTTAGATTACCCTAAGTAGGGAAATAAGGGTGAACATTTCCAGGGTGTTCACACAGTTCCATGGTGCAATCAGACTCTTGTAGGAACCCAGCTATTGGTAAGGGCAGGCCGTGCATGCTCTCTATTCAACAGGATATTTACACACATGCCTAAAGGAATTACAGACACTCCTAAAATTATCATTGTAGCATGGCTTTTTCAAAATCATTTAAAGAAGTCTTTTTCTATTATACTTTAATAGCCGATATCACATCTCTCTTAGCCCTAGCAAGTACAATTTTGATTACAGAGCATAGCAGCAGTGGCTAACATTGAGTGCTTCTTACTGGCTCTGCGCCAATATTTTATTTGCATTATTCCCATAAATTTTCATAACAGCTTGGAATGTAGATCCTATTATTAACTTCACTTTACAACTGAAGAAATGAGGATGAAGTAAATTTACTTACCCAGATCACTCAGCTAGTCAGTGGACAAGTCTAAAGCCTCTAACTGTAACCATCTCACAATCCTGCCTCTCGGTTCATCACAAGGTCCACCTAGCCATATGTGTCCTAGTAGATACTCTTCCTCACTCAACATACCTAGGCGTTTGGGGCACCGGAAATGGCTAATCCATATATCTATTTTCATCGTCCCTCTCCAGAGTACATGAAGTTCTCATAATCACTCAGTCATCTATGATAACTGGTCTCCCTATCTAGTCTCCTAGATGAGAGTGAAGTTAGCGTGTTTACACTTATAACTGTGCTTTTTTTCTAGACTGTGGCAGCTTTCAGCTCCTTTCTTTTTTTCAATATTCTATTATTTTAACAAACCATGCCAATTTTCAAAGGCTATATAACTCAGAAAGTTGCCTGTTCCTAGGCAACTGCTCCACAAGAGGGAATTTGTTGAGTCAACCTCAAAATTAGTCGTGTTCTTTGAGACAGTTTAGTTGTAAAAAGGGCATCACATCTGATAATTAGAATCAATCCTCTCTAATGCAAAGGCTGAACATCCTCCCCATCAGTTTAGGGAAGCCATACACTGCAGTCAGGGATTCTGACTCCCAAGGAAATGTGGTTCAACCTATTTGTCAACTTTGATTTTGACTACACTTCACGGAGTCCTTTAGGTTCTTTGGTGACTAAGCCATTTCTCTGCTTTAGCAACATTTTACTCACTTTGCTCCTCCCTAGAATTCTATCAAGGGTTTTATTTCTGTACATTTTGTGTGGAGAGTGCTTATAGTTTTGATCTCTTACTAATTATTTAATCCCTGCACCAGTTAATCTATAACCTCCGCTCTCTTCCTGAGCAAGATTTCTCCAAACTCACTCTCTTGCCACTATGAGGTCTGTCAGCTTTCTGTTGGCCTTTAAAGTCTCTAATCAAAAGATATTTTTCTGTCTCCACAAAGCCCTTCCTACTTTGTCTTCTCCACCCATCAGTCAAATGAGGCCTGTCAAGTGTTGAACTTTTCAGACACTTCATAATTCTCTTATGGCCGTTGTGTTACTTTTAACCTTACTGGGTAGCATTTCAAGGCTTGTTTTAGCCTCAGAGCAGGATTGTCTCCTTAACCTTTCAAACAAGCAGCAGAGGTGCTCCATCAATACTGTAAGCTGAATAAAATTTGAGAGGTATAAAGAGAAAAAAAATCCTATTAATATTCTAAAAATGTTTAAAAGGAATAACTCTGACCAAAAGAGTCAACTAACAGTTCTTCAAATAATACACCAGAATGAATGGTGGTTAATTGGAAACTGTTGTTTCAATTTACTATAAACCTTTGCCTTAGGAATGTTCCTTTGTTAAGGGAATTTCCAGAAAGTTTTGCTGGCTCTGAGTGATGCCACATTAATAAATAAAATACTTGGAAAATAAACCTGAGGAATCATGAAAAACCTTAAAAGGACGAGAAAACCCTTTACATACCAATATAAAAATCTTAATTTTTTAAAAAGTACAGCATTGTTTATGGTATGAAATATTTTGTGTAAAAATGAGAAAATATTTCTATATGCTTGTATGTAATTGACACGAGATGTACTTCAGAAACACGAATAGTGGTCACCTGGCAAGTGAGGTGGGATCCAGCACACAGGTGGATATCACTTGATACCTTTTCAAAAATTTTTGATTCTTGAATTGCAAATTATTTTTTAAAGGGCAGTTTATCTTTTGAATGCATATGTGTACCCAATGTGGACTGTATTTCAGACTGCAATCCACAGGATTCAGGACTTGACTTAATGATAGCTTCTTAAAACTTAAGTGTACAGCAGGTCTTCGGGTAATGTCATTTTCTAAAAATGGTGAGATGCTATAGGAACTTGTTTCTATCAGTTAGCCTTTGGTAAAATTGGTTTCATTAAATGCTGTTCCAACAGTTCCAAGTGAGGACTTATAGTCGTCTTAGAGGAAATTGGTCTACTCACCTATGTATGTGACAAAGTGCTTTAGCCTTGCTTATTTATACATAGTGCAATCCTGGACTTCATTTCTACCAACAGCAGTATTTAATCCTCCTGTTATAGGATATACGAATGCAACTATAGATTCACAAATACCAAGGTAGTGGAAAAAGTTAATGCTGGCTGTAATGTAATTAGAAAGTAGCACTGTAATCATTTTGCTGCCTTGGGAGGGGATAGTTAAAATCCCAATCACTGTTTTACGTACTCTGAAGAGTTAAAGCAATATGAGAGTGATAAGCTAAAATTTCCCTTGGATAGAGCCTGGATTTTTCTCTTTTAACTTATTACTATTTGGTCAAAGTGATCCCAGAATAAAGTGCCAGGTGCCCCATGTGGTTAATACTGTAGCTGTGCTCCTGCTTCTTTGTAGCTTGTTTTGTGATAAAGAACGTCTCATCAAGCTTCCTTTGGTGTTTAATGATTCGATCACAGTGATTAAGATCAGGACAGA